>PVHX01022342.1:0-27880 GCA_004024805.1 Geosciurus inauris | reverse complement strand
AGAAAAAAAAAAAAACTCTCAATTTTCTAGAGTTCTAAAACTTATTTTTTAAATTAAAAATTTTAAGCTGAGGATTTGCAAATCGGCTATTAACTGTTAAGAGTTTCATTATAGTTTTAAAAAATCATAATTACTTGAGGTAGGGGAGAGGGAGTGTCTACTTTATTCCTAATGGAAGCTATACATATAGATGAAGTGTCTATATAAAAAATGGGAGCCGTGATTATACTAATACTGTCTAACTGATATTCAATAACTCACCCTTCTATTTCCCATTGTCCATATTTAAATACTTCAAAAAGAATTCTAATCAAGTGGAAATTAATAGGGAGGAAAGACTGGGGCTGGCAGGAGAAGGTTCTAATCCCACTATCTCTTAATATTTCAAAGTCTCTTTTATTTTCTTAATAAAAGGGCAAGAGAAAGAGAGAGAGAGAGAGAAAAGGGAATTAATCCAGTGCTCTGCACTGTCCTCTCATCTTAATGCTTTAAATAAATTCTAAGAGAATATCACACATGAGAAGGCTATTTATGACCAATGGCCTGGCTTCAGTTTTGCTTCTCAACTTTTTCCCTGTCTTTCCTTCTTCCTTCCCTTTATTCTACCTGTCTTCTTTCCCCTGTTTCTCCCAGACCTTTAAAACCCAGCAATGAGAGACATACTTAAAGTTCCAATTCTCCCTGATATAATCTGACCACTATCTTCTCCTCCACACTTTCTCTCCCACCTGGTCTCCTGGGGCACACTCCCCTAGAATACAGGACCCCATGTGTGTCCCTGTCTGTGTGTTTCCAGACTCATTTTTCCCTCATTTCCTCTACCTCTAGTTTCTCCTCTTATTTCAAATCCATTTATACTTCAAGTCCCACATTCTGAAAAGTATCCTCGTGTAGCTGCTTAGTTAGTTAATAAAATATTATAATCATTAATATTAATGGAGCACTTTTGGGATGTGAGGCAATGTGCGTGCATTGTATTATTTAATCTTTTTAGTAATCCCTAGGAGATTATGCCAACTTCATAGGTGAAAACTGGGATGGGGAAAAGGTTAAGCCAGTTGTCAAAGGTCACCTGAGTGGGAGAGCGAGCAGGAGCTAGGTATCTGACATCTGCTTCCTCTTGTCCCTGGACTGTAGGTGTACTTCAAGTCTCACTCCACATGACTGAGCACGTCAAAGTTCTCTAATTATTTCATATGCCAACAACAACCTGGGAAGAGGACTACCATATTTTAGATTTGCTTGGGTCTCCCCAGGATGGGTGCCTAGGAGATTCTCAGTGCCTATTTAATAATAAAGGTCTGTTTTTCCCTATGAACTTGATTGTTTTCACTGTATTTATGCACTAAATTACCATGTAAACCCAATTCAGGTCTCTTAAACTTACTCATTATCCTGGTTTTCTTCAAAATTGAACTGAATGAGTCAATACTGATATACTAGAAAGTTACTAAGTGGTATATGTTATTGATCAATCAATTAAGGAATCAATTGATTGATTCAACAAACATATTAAGCACTTCCATGTGTCAGGTACTGTTGTAGGCACTAGGAAATCTTTTTCACAGAGTAAAGAAAAAAATTACAGAAAATTCCTGCCCTCATTGTGTTACCCACATACTAGTTAAGGAAGAAAGACAAAATGATTAAGTACAATATATGTTGGAGAGTGATTAAACTATACAGAACAATAAAGCAGAAGAGGAGACAGGGAGTTGTTAAAAGAGGAGAGGAGTTCCAATTTTGAACAGGATAATCAAGGCAAGACTCACTGAGCACAGACCCAAAGGAGGTGAATGTATGTGGATGCCTGGGGCAAGAATAGTCCAAGCAAGCGGGCTCAATGGCGCACGCCTGTAATCCCAATGGCTCAGGAGGCTGAGGCCGGAGGATCGAGAGTTCAAAGCCAGCCTCAGCAACAGCAAGGTGCTAAGCAACTCAGTGAAACTCTGTCTCTAAATAAAAAATCCAAAATAGGATTGGGGATGGGGCTCAGTGGTTGAGTGCCCTTGAGTTCAATCCTGGTACCAAAAAAAAAAAAAAAAAGAGTAGTGCAGGAATGTGTCCTAGATGCTGAAGAATCATCAAGGAGGTCCACACAGCTCACTCACCTCTAAATGTAGGAGAGAAATTACATCATCTACATCTATGTCTTTGTAGGCATTGGCAAAATTTGGTTACAGACTCTTAGGGCAAGCAGATTACCAAAGTCAACATGTGGATTTTGAGCAGAAAGATTGGAATATAGTAAAGTGTGTTACTGTTAAAACAAAACAACAACAACAACCCCTGGAATAGTCAGTGTTTTAGCCCAGGTCTACTAGTAAACAATGGGTGAGGCAAGGATGAAGAATGGCATCTTTATTTGGGAGTAAACTTCTAGAATAGAGAGCATCAGGGGAAGTTGAAGCAGGGAAGAAGAGGACGCAGGGCAAGGTGGTGCAGGACTTCGATGGCCAGTGCCTCAGGAGAGCCAGGAAGACAGAACAGGTGACCTTGCATCAGCATGGCCAGAAGCTGTGCTCAGCCCAACCCACAGGAGGAAGAAAGGAGAAGAAACTCATTGGTAGGTCCCAGCTACCACCTGCTTGGCAGATAATCCATCCCCCACACCCTAACTTCCTAGCTGTGAAATTTGGCTCCCTTGTTCAGCTCCCATGCCTGTGCAGTGGCATTACGTTAAAGTCTACAAGTGACAAGTGGAAACAGAGAGCAGACAGGCACCTGGCTGTCTAGTTATCTCCAGGGGAGAGGGCCCACCATTCACAGGCAGGCAACCACAGAGCCCCAGGCAGTGGGAACTAGGGAGCCTGAGTGGGGTTGTAGACAGCAGTAGCAACTGAGGCAGGGCAGACAGCCGACAGAGGCACATAAGATGAGCCTGGTGAAATCAGTTAACAGCAACATTTCACAATATTTCACAAGAGAAAATGTTTACACAAACCTGAAACCAAATGAGACAGACACTTCATTTCCCCTAAGTTTGGGATAAAGTGTAGGGTGTTAGTGAAGTGCTGATACATATTATATCAAGAGGAGGACAGAAAGATGGATTGGGAAAAGAACAACCTAAGCTATAAGTAGAAAAATGTAATATAGAAAAATGGGGATTTGAGACTCTTTAGGGAATACTAACTAGCTTCGTTAAGTGACCCTAACCATGTCGGTTCCAGTACAATAGTGTCCCACAAAAAGTCAAAGTGATTGGGAGAGCACAGAAACTAAGGTTAGGGGATAATATAAAAATTGAACCAATTTAATATGGCTGAATCTTCTACTTTTTAAAATGGGCAAGTGAGGGAATTTGATGGATTTAATCATAACTGAAAATTCACTGTGAATATTATAGGTATCTAAAATACTAATAACCTATTCTGCTATATACTTTTTTTCAATTTTCAAATCATTTAGTTATTGGAGAGACATAGTCATAGAATAAACTCCAAAAATTTAATTTAGCAAAATGTAATATTATTTAGAAAGTGAAACAAATCTAAAAGGAACAGCAACATAAATATATAATCAAATATATCAGTAAGGCAGAATTGTAGGCAAAACACTTCTGGTGTGTGTCACAAGGAACTTCTTTATAAAAATTGGATTTGAGGGCTGGAGCTCAGTGGTAAAGCATTTGCCTTGCACATGTGAAGCACTGGGTTTGATCTTCAGCACCACATAAAAATATAAATAAATAAATATATTGTGTCCATCTATAACTAAAAGAGATATTTTTTAATAAATTGAATTTGGAATTATTGAGTACCACCTCCCCACATTCTCTCCAGTTCCTTTTATCTAATGCTTCCTGCCTCCAGGTCTAATGCTTGCTCTCTGGCTATATTTCTTGGCCTTGCTTTAGTTTATAAAAACTCAATCCATGAAATGGGACAGTTGAAGTTTAATCTGGCAGCATAGTAAAATAATATGTGTTTTGTGAGCCAATGATCTCACTCAAGAGATTGCTCAACAGAGCTGGTACCTAAACAAGGTCTTGAGAGTGTCAAGGCATCCCTTCATTTTACATGTCAATAAGACAAAGTCTAAGGAGCTAAAGAGACTCACTGGATACTGATGTAGGGCAGATGAGGCTGGACATCTAAGGAATTAGCAAGAAGCAGGTTTATTTTAGCTGCAATGGTCCAGAAGGACTGACGCCTCAAAATCTCTGGACCTCGCGTCTGGAAATGTTTTGAACTTTATACCCAGTGGGAGAGGGATTGGGGGTTTACACAGAAGAAATACTTTTTGTTCCATTTTCTTAGACTAGACAGAGGTTTTCACAAGTTTTTACCACAGAAAGCTGACGTAATAATTTCTGTATAGCATCAAGATTGTGGGCAAAGCTAGCTTTTACAAGAAAGACCAACTGAGCCCTTACAGGAAATAGGAAGCTTTAAACCACTTTGGGCTCTCCGTAGAACTTTTTGCTGATATCCTGTTAATGAGAACAATTATGGTGAGGGTCTTTGGAGAAGCTTAATTATGACTCTTCTGGGGAAGGGGCTATTACAACACATCACGGCAGAAAGAAATACCTCCTGACACTCATAACTTCCAGTGGTCAGGAATTCAGGAACAGCTTAGGTGGATGTTCCTGGATGACTGGGACCTTTTATCTTACAGCCAAGGTATTAGCTGAAGCTGCAGTCATCTGCAAACTTAATTGGATTGGAAGATTTGCCTCCAACATGGTTCACTCACAGGGCTGCTGGCAGGAAGCCTCGGTTCCTTGTACATAGCCCAGCCAGAGAACTGCTTGAGTGTTCTCAGGCCATGACAACTGTCCCCTTACCAGAGTAAGCAATCCAAGAACAGGGAGGAAGCCACATTGCTTTTTATGACCTCGTTTTGGAAGTCACATGCCATAATTCCTGTTGTTTTCTATTTGTTAAACAAGACAGCCCTATTAAACCCATGTCCCACACAGGACATGAACACCAGAGGGAGGATCATTTGGGGGCCAAGGGAGACCGGCTACCCCAACTCTTTTGAATCACAAATTCCTTAAATTTGGTTGTAGACATATCCAGCAGTTAGTAACTACCATTATCAAGAAACTCTATCTTCTCTCTACTGGGTTTTGTTGCCTTTTTCAAACTGCTTTTCCATTTGCCACTATACTTTTTTACTTGTCTTTTTAGATATAAATTTGCCACTATATTTGATTCCCACATCAACCTTTGAATATTAAAATTGGAGTGGAATTTCTGCTTGAGAAACAACAACAACAAAAAAGGCACAGACACAGAGAAAATCAGTGACTTATGTAAGGTCACCCAATGGCAGAGCTGAGAGAATACTGTCCATTGAGGTTCTTGCCACTTGACTGACTCATTCTCTGTCCCCTGTCTTGGTCATCTTTGTTCTTCCTGGATATTACCCATCATTCAGTAAAAACTTCAGCTCGTGGCTCACGTTTTCACTCTTTATCTCTTCTGACAGCATCCTAGATGGCTTCACTGTGGAAGTGAACAAGTCCAGTCATATGGGGGATTTCCAGTTCCTGACCTTCACATCTCCAATGACCTTTTTGTCACCCTATTTATCCACATTCAAGATGTTTCCATGTACTCTGTCACTCTGTTCTGCCTCCAAATTCACCAAATTAAGCATTGCCTTTCTGATCACTGTTTCCTCTCTCCTTTGCTATTTGTGATGATTAACTACATGTCTCCTCTTGGCGAGGTAATGGTGCCCAGTAACTAGGTCAAACACCAGTCTAGATATTGCTGTGAAAGTGCGTCTCAGATGTGATTAAAATGTAGATCAGTAGACTTCGAGTAAAGAAGATTACCCTCCACAATGTAGTTGGGCCACATCCAATCAGTTGAAGGCATTAACAGCAGAGACTTTGCACCTGCTGGGGAAAGTCACTTAATAGAACAGCCTGGCACCACTCCACTGCAGTGGCCTCCACCCTGCTGGCAATTATATGATAGTTATGTGACATCTTACTCTCTCAAGCTCTTTAATGATAAAACATTATCGCTCCCCTTAAACCTCCAATCCACTTTCTCCTTCACTCTCAGAAGATGCTCTGGTCTCTTTCTACAGAGGATAAAAAGCAGTTGTCGGTACTCCTTTATTTTTTGCCTTCCAACCTCACAGCTTCATTTGCACTTATGTCCCCTCCTCAACAAAGAAACAGAAAAGCTGCTTCTGTTGCTCAAATTTCTCCCATTTAAAAAATATATGTAAATTTCACTTATATTCCTTGTATATGCTACTCAGTCGCCTCACTCTCATATAATTATATGATGTGGGGTGAGACTCGTCAATGAGTAGAGAGCAGAAGCTGGCCTAAGGAACTGTAAGGCTGGGTTGTTGGGCAGGGAATGAAGATGCCCAATGCTGGAACCTCCCAGATATCAGCTAGAGTGACAGCGGGGAGGGCGACCCAGGGCCTGGTGCTGATCTTGAAGGAGTGAAGGAAATGACTGAATGGTTAGTAACGCATGGTTGGGTGAGAAAGCAAAGGTTCACCAAGCTAAAATCGGGAAAAAGCCTTAATGGAAGAACATTTTTTGTCAGGGAACGAAAGAGGAAAGGTTTAGAGACAGTACTACAGATTGGGCTGAATGTGGACACCTCTCTTCTGGCAAGAGGAGTTGGTAAATTGCCCTGGGTGTTGGGGAGAGGACCCTAGATTTGGAGGTTAAAAGAGTCAGCATTATACTATTTCAGCTGGACAGTATTAGTACCTTTGGAAGTTAATTTGTTCTTTAGTGGAAACCAGTGTCAGACCCAGAGGGAGGGAGGAAAGGAAGTAAGGAAGGGAGGAAGGGAGGGAGGACAATGGCTCTTTAAAGAACCTCCAGAGAAGCCTGGGGACACAGCTCTGTGCTAGAGCACTTACCTGGCATTCTAAAGGCGCTGGGTTCAATTCCCAGCACTGAAAACCAAACAAACAAAAATCTTCCAGACTAAGAAACAACTAGCCTGTGAGACAGAGCCTTTGAGGTGCAGTGTTAAAGGTGTGTACAAGGAAAAGCAGATCACTGCAGAGATCCTCTCCATGGTCAGGGAGGTAGAGGAAGTGTCAAGAAAACCTTTATAAACAAGCAGGCCTCTTGCAAGTGGAGGCCTGTTTTGCAATGAGTCTTCTTTCACTGTGAGTAGGAAAACACTAGGTGGAGAGTCAGGGGGAGTTTAGTCTCCACGCTATCACCAAGAAGCCACGCAACCTTAGTATACTCACTTAACTACCTGGAGATTTAGTTGTCTTAACTAGAAAAACACTGGACTCACTGATCTCTGACATTCCTGTTTCAGGATTTAAGACTTCACATTTAAAATCTTCTCTGCCGCTATTTACTTTAATAGGCCTCCCTAGTGATCTTAAGCAGCTTACAATCATGGCTTTGGAGGGGAAAACCACATTTATTCAAGCTACTTTGGTTGTGGCGTTGTGAGCTGTGCCCATTCTAATCAATGTTTTCATGATTATGCTTTTGCATTTGAATTGTGCCACTGACACATAAAATAAGTCAAGTGGGCATTCTTCTCTGCACCATCCTGTTATCAGCACTCCCATTTTATAGATGAAAACACTAAGAGTCAGAAATAATGAAAGCTTGCATAACGTAGCTTGATAAGTGAAATAGGATTGAGATAAAAACGTGCTGTCTGAGTACAGCTTGCAGAGCCAGGGTTCAGCCTGGGGATGCAGGTCTTTATCACCTCGAGGACAGAATGCTGGAATTTTCCTTTCTTGAGAATTTCTTTGAAAATCATCTCAATACAACAATTCTTACAGAATGTAAGGGTACAACTTCTTTGACACAATCTCTGGGGAACCGATCACGTTCTTTTCTCTGATGGCACTGGTCTTATTGGAAGAGCAGAGTCTGAAATCTGTTATTTCATTCTGAAACAAGATAGTAACTAGTTTAAACCGTTTTTAATTTCCTTGAATGGGAACGAAACACTCTGTCTTGATTTTTTTCTTCTCAATTTTGATAAAATGCCATTTTTCTCTGAACAGTATTTTATCAAAAACTAAAGGAGTACATTGATAATTCTTGATGTTTAAAATATTTCCTAAGTCTTCAGCCTCAGAATTAGGACTCTTATATGGTTTGCTGTTTTGTTTTGTTTTTCTTCTGAAGACAGAGGAAAACAAGCAAAGACTGAAACCTAATCTGAGACTCAGAGAATCATTTCAGTGCACACAGCATTTACATTGATCCTGATCCCAAGATCAATGGCTATTGTCCACTGAATGCAAAAAAAATATTTTTTCACTGATCCAGTCTGGTTCTGAGTATGTTATTTTGGCTCAAGAACTATCTCAAGTCTTCCATTCTCTGCTCTCAGTCCTTTCTTTCTGTTCAGCAACCTCAAGACTCTACCTTCCTATTGGATTTCAGGTTTTTGAAAAAATTTAATTTTTTGAACACCTTTGGTTTAAATTTCTCTCCGTGAATTTTTTTCATATTTTTAAGTAACCACAATTTTATGCATGCATACATAACTATATTTGGACACATAAACATATTGGCTTTTCTTTGGTTACCTTTAAATGGAATCCTTGTTAGCATCTTGTTCTTCTGCATTTTCTTATTCATTTATCCATAAATATGGTTTATATTTATTAAAACATGGGTAAATATTTAAATGCACATATAATACACTGATATTGTATGTCTGCTGGCTATTGTAATTTGGATCTGGCTCATGTGTTGAAAGTTAGGTCTCCAGCTGGTGGCGTTGTTCGGGGATGTAGAGACTTTAGGAGGTGGGCCCTAGTTGGAAAAGCAAGTCACTGGAGGCATGTCCTGGAAGCAGGTCATGGGAGGCATATCTTGTCCCTGGCCCCTCTTTACACTCTCTGTGCTCCCTGGTTGCCCTGAGGTGAGCATCCGTTCTCCACATGCATCCTGCCATGATGTTCTGCCTTATTACAGACCCAGAAACAATGGAGCAAACTGACCATAGACTGCAATCTCTGAAACTGAGAAAAATAAATTTCTCCTGCTTTAAGTGATTTTTTTCTCACCTATTTTGTTAGCCAGCAATGGAAAGCTGGCTAACATGCCAGAACTTTAAAAATTCTTTAAATGGTTACGGATACTTCTCTGTTATAATTTCTTAGTTGGTTAACTTTCTTGATTAAAATTGTGTCCTCAACCCCAAGATTACACGTGTAATCTGTACTTTTTTAAAAAATATTTTTTAGTTGTAGATGGACACACTAGCTTTATTTATTTATTTTTATGTGGTGCTGAGGATGAACCCAGTGCCTCACACTTGGGAGGCAAGTGCTCTACCACTAAGCTACAGACCCAGCCCTAATCTGTAATTTTTAAGATTTAAAAGAAAATTTATATTTGTCTTTTATTTATCTGAAATTTAGTATATAGTGTAATTTTATTATTTTTCCAAATAGATCACCATCATCATTCCTTACTTTTGAAGTTGTTTATTGAGAAATAATATTTGCACATCTTCATGGCTACATTAGGGTAATTCAACACATGTATACAATGGGTAATAACCAAATCACGGTAATGTGCATTTCTATCACCTCAAATATTAATCATTTTTATGTGTTGGGAATTTCATACTCTTCTACCCATTTTGTTTGAAGCAAAAGCAAACCCTTCTGTGCTATAGAAAAACCAGAACAAATTCTTCCTCTCTGCCTGTGTTTTGGTCCCCCTTATTAAACTTCTCTGCCTCCCCACCACTGTTCTTCTCAGTCTCTAGCGCCCAGCCTGTTCTTATATGAGACTAACTTTTTAGTTTCATAAATGAATGGGAACATGCGACATTTGTCTTTTTGTACCTGGATTATTTTGTTGAACATAATGACCTCTGGTTCTATCCATGTTGCTGCAAATTATAGGATTTCATTTCATTGTGTTTATAGAGCACATTGTCTTTACCCATCACCCACAGACAAGCATTGACTTCATATTGGAGTTATTGTAAATAATACTGCAATAAACATGGGAGAACAGCATCATTTCTTCAAAAAAATCATTATTTTCCCACTAGATTGGAATGCCACTGTTTTCATGTATTAAATTCCTTCATACATCAAGATCCATTTCTGAGTTTTTAATTATCTTTCAATGATTTGGTTTTTTTATATGTTTTATTTTACCAATATAGGACAACTTCCTGAATTTTATCAAATTTCATAATAATCTTGGCCTCAGACATTTATTTTTCTTTAAAAATGTTAAGATGATTCCTCCATTCCATCCTCTCAAAACAAAAAAAGTAGTTAATTTGATATTTTGGAGTGATATTAAGCCATCTCATTCAAGGACATGGTCCAGCTTTCAGTCTGATCAGATTTATGTCTTTCATTAAGATTTGATACCTCTCTGGACATACAGCCTTTTATGTCAAATTTATTGGCAAGAACTATAGTTTTTATCGCTCTGTAGATGAAAGAGTTTCTCATTTCTTCTAGTTAGTTATAGTTCGCATATAGAAATTCTATTAATTTTGTATTTTTAGCTTGCATTAAGCTACCCTATTAAACACTAATACTAGTAGTTTTATTCTCTTTATTACATATATATGTTATGGTTCAGATGTAAGGTGTCACGTGTGCAAGAAGGTTTAGAGGTGAAATGATCAGGTTATGAGAGCCTTAACCCAATCAGTAAATTAATTCTCTGATAGGAATTAACTGAGTGGTAACTGAAGGCAGGTAGGGTGTGGCTGAAGGAGGTGTGTCATTGGGGGCATGCTTAGGGATGTATGTTTTGTATCTGTGAGTCTCTCTCTGCTTCATGGTGTGATGTACTGAGCTGCTTCCCTCTACCACACTCTGCTTCTATGATGTTCAGCCTCATCTTGAGCCCCAAGGAATGAAGCTGATGTCTATGGAGTGAGACCTATGGAACCATGAGCCCCCAAATAATCTTTTCCTCCTCCAAAATTTTTTTAATCAGGTCTTTTAGTCAAAGCAATGAAATAGCTGACAAAAACTATATATATATGAACACACACATGCATAGGTATAATTTGTATAATCAATAAAAGCAAATTTTATTTTTTGTAATATTTATTTCTTTTTCATTCTTGAAAATGAATATTGAGTTTAATGGGAGAGTGATGATGGTTTTAGTTTTTGGTGATTGTATTATATTAAAGGAGTTTCCTTATTATTGGTTATACTTTTATTGAGAATAGGTACCAAGTTTTATCTATAGAATTTTGTAATGTAGACGGGCGCGGTGGCTCAAGCCTGTAATCCCAGCACTTAGGGAGGCTGAGACAGGAGAATCACAAGTTCAAAGCCACCCTCAGCAATGATGAGGCGCTAAGCAATTCAGTGAGACCCTGTCTCTACATAAAACACAAAATAGGGCTGGGGATGTGGCTCAGTGGTCAAGTACCCCTGAGTTCAATCTCCAGTACCAAAAAAAAAAAAAAAATGATTTTTGTAATGTACTGAAATTATTGTATGATTCTTCTCCTTTAGTTACATTTGTAAATATTAGACAAGGAGCACCCTTCACATTTCTGGACTTAAATCCCATTTGGACATAAAATATAGTTCCTTTGCTATATATCAAGATTCAAATAGGTAGTATTAGAATAATATGTATGTAGTGTAATTTTATTATTTTATTATTGGTCTTTAGTATGTTTACTTTTCCCCTTTATTATTTTATAAAGTTTTTGTTCTGAGGTTATATTCATATCAAAAAACAAATTTTCAAGAACTTTCCTCTTCTAAATGATCTTGAATAGTCTTAATAATGTTGGAATTATCTGATTATTAAACAACTCAGGTTTGAAACTATGTAGCGTATCTCTTATCAACTTTGTAAGCTCACCTTTTATAATTGGTTTAGCTTTCTTGCTTCTTCTTGGGTCAGAGTTGGTAGTTTATATTTTGCTATTTAATCAATCACTTTAAACTGAATGATAATAAAATTATAGTTTATCAAAATTTATGGAATGCATCTTAAGTATTTCTTAGAGGGAAATTTATACCATTAAACTTTTTTTAGAAGATAAGAAAAGTCGGGGGTGGGCTTCTGCAATCCAGTGTGGGCTTTATCTCTGGAATCCTCCATTCTTCGGATCCATATCTAGGCTTTTTCTCCTATGCTCAGGAGTCTCAAGTTTCCATGCTAACAGGGAGCAGCACATTGGACACCCCGAAATCCAGGAAATAAGTCAGGATTACTAAGAAGAGTGAGCAAGATGGCAGGTTAGAGTGAGGCAACATTTCTCCTACCTCGGCTGCCCAGAACTCAAGTCCTGGCCCTGAGTTTATCAATCATCCACGGAGAGTGTATCCAAGCGGATCCATTTGGGACTGCTGTGTGGTGGAGCCAACAGAAACTGGAAACACAGATCTGTTGAGTTTGCAGCTAGGTCTGTGTGAGCCTGTCTGAGCCTAGCAAACCCATGGAAAGTCAGACACTGGGAGCATTTTGACAGGGGAACACAGGTTAGAGAGGCTGGAGAGAGCCCAGCTCTACCCAACTCTGTGAGTTCTGTGGCTAGTGGGGACTAATGGGGCCAGCTATAGTGGGTTGACAAGTTGGAAGGGTGGGTGTGAGGGCATTTGGCTCTCTGGCACCCTCTGGGTTCCCTGGGGGCCCACCTGGGCCGGCACTTGCTGGGTCCTGGCACCAGCCTGGTCCCCTTTCCCTTCTCAGTCTGGCATCCACTGGTCCTGGGGTCTGTAGGAGCTGCCTGGTCTAGTAGTAGACCAGGACCTACCAGGGCCCTCTGGCCCCCAGTCCCCAGTCTCTCAACTCCCTGGCCCTCAACCTGGCACATTGCTCCATCTACTAGGCCTGTAGCTTAGCTGCTGGCACACAGCACTGCATGACAGCGTGCTGCTTCCCTGTGAAACTTGGCCAGCCCAGCACACAGCTTTGCCGCTAGCCCACAAGATCCAACATGGAGCCCTGATCCACCTAGCTCAGAGCTGCTGGGCCCTCCAGACATGACCAACCAGGCCCCCAGACATGGCCATCTGCTTCACTGCTCACTTACAACACAGCTTCCCGCAGCACTCTACTGGCATCCACAACCAGGCCTGCCTAGGCCAAT
This sequence comes from Geosciurus inauris, assembly GCA_004024805.1. Classification (NCBI taxonomy): domain Eukaryota; kingdom Metazoa; phylum Chordata; class Mammalia; order Rodentia; family Sciuridae; genus Geosciurus; species Geosciurus inauris. The sequence goes on along the minus strand of PVHX01022342.1, from coordinate 14,845 downwards.
CACCCAAGTAAGGGAAATTAGAGTCTTAAACTCCAACTTGCACCTCAGTGAGCAACACAATATAAAGGAAGGACTACACAACCCACGGCCCATACTCCCTGACTTAGTTCAAATCTCAAGAAGAAACAAAAAGAAAATCAGGTGGGCATAGACAATGAACACATGTGCTCACTGACTATTTTATCCATCATAGTGGAAATGATTCCTTAATTTCTTAGCATTTCACCAAGACTTTTGCTGTGGTGGTGGTGGTTGTAGTTCTGTTTTGCTTTTTATTTTTGGTTTTCTATTTTTTTTAATGTGTAATGACTGATTCAAGGAATCCTACATGTATTCATATTTGTTTCTGTCCCCTCATTTCTAGCTTTTCTTTTTTCTTTCTTTCAAAGGTGTAATTTTCCTATGCTCTGTATTTTGAGGGTTAAGGTTTTTGATTTTGTTTTGTATCATCTTTGCCATTACTCTCTCTTCCTTGTTTCCCTCTCTCTTTTTTCTGTTTCTGACACTGAAATTACATTCTCTCTCCTCTTTTCTATTCTTCTATTTTTCTTTCCCTTTCACATTAACAACATATCCTAAGTTATCACTGCATCTGCCCTACTCACCCTTACACTCCTATTTCTTCTTCTTTCCTTTTACTCAACTCTATCCTTAACACTTCTTAATACTAACTGAAGTATACAACATCCCCTACCACCAATGTTACAGCAATAATTAATATAGCAGAAGTCATGGATAACACCTATTATTTGATTTTAAGCCAGACATAATACATGTTTATTTACTGTTTTTACTAATGGAAATTGCTGATCTTATCTTTATATACAAATTAACACTAGATATCAAAGTAGGCACTAAGAACTTAGCTTGTATTTTGCTACATAGTGTTTGCATATATTGTTGCTATCATTTCCCCCTACCATCTGTGAGGTACTAGCAACATAGAGGAACACTATAAATTTGTAAGGTAGAAACTCTGCAGCATCAGATCCATCCAGATAGATGGGTAGACACACAAACAATATGAAAATTCAAGGGAAAAAAACACCCCAAATAACACAATACCTCAACAACAGACTCCATTGACATCAGAGTGGAGGAAATGTCAGAGATGGAATTCAGAAAGTTCATGTTAAAATAATTTACAAGGCAAAAGATGACATAAGAATGGAAATTAGTGAGAAAACACAAGAAATTAAAGATCATTTCAATAAGGAGTTAGAAATCCTGAAGAAGAATCAATTGAGAATGCTCAAAAAAAAGAAATCAATAAACCAAGTTAAAAATTTAATGGAAAGCATCACCAGCAGACTAGATCACAGAAGACAGAATTGGAAGATAGATTTTCAAACAATGAAGACAAAATATATAATAAAGGTGAAAATAAAGGTGACCATGGAGAAAAGATGTTAAGAGATCATGAGCAGAACTTCCAAGAAATATGAGGTAACATGAAAAGAACAAAGTTAAGATTTATCAGGATAGATGAAGACTCAGAGATAGAAACCAAAAGAATTCAAAATCTTTTCAATGAAATAATATCAGAAAATTTTCCAAACTTAAGAATGAAATGGAAAACCAAATACAGGATGCATAAAGAACCCCAAATATACAAAATTATAACAGACCTACACCAAGGCACATTATTATGACAATGCTTAACATACAGAATAAGGATAGAATTCTAAAGGCCGCTAGAGAAAAGCAATAGGTAATATTGAGAGGGAAATTAATCTAGATCTCAGCAGATTTTTCAACCCAGACCCTCAAAGCTAGGAGGTCTTGGAATAATATAGGCCAACCTCTGAAAGAAAATAGATGCTAGCAAAGAATATTACCACCAGCCAATTAAGTTTCAGATTTGAAGATGAAATAAAAATCTTCCACAATAAACAAAAGTTAAAATAATTCACAACTAGAAAGCCTGCTCTACAAAATATACTCAATAAAATATTTCATGAAGGTGAAATAAAAAATAAAACTGAAAATCATCAAAGGAAATAGAAGGTTTCATTCCTTGGGACTCAAGATGAGGCATGGTATTATGGTAGAAGAGTGTGGCAGAGGAAAGCAGCTCACATGACGATCAAAAAGGAGAGAGAGAGAGAAGGGCTCTATTTGACAGATACCAAATATATATACCCCAAAGGCACAACACAATGACCAACCTCCAGCCGTACTCTACCTGATTTCAGTTTCCACTCAGTTAATTCCATCATGGGATTAATTCACTAATTAGATTAAGGCTCTCATAACCCAATTATTTCTCCTCTAAAGCTTATTGCATTGTCTCACACATGAGCTTTTGGGGTACACCTCACATTGAAACTGTAACATTCTGCCCCTGGCCTCCAAAAGCTCATGACCATTTTATAATGCAAAAATACATTTAGTCAATTTCCAAAAGTCACCATAGTCTCTACAGTTCAAGGATTGCCCAAACTTTTAAGTCCAAAATCTCCTCTGAGTCTCAGGGCAAGCTTGCATCATGAGCTCCTGTAAAAATCAAAAGCAATTTCCAAGTACCCAATATATAAATGTACAGAGTAAACATTTCCATTCACCAAAAATAGCAGAATAAGAAAGAGGGGATAAGACCAAAGAAAGACTAAAATCCATCTGGGCAAATAAGTCCTATAGCTTCTCTTGCAGCATCTGGGGCACATGGCATGGTGTTTTTCTGTTCAGCAGGTTTGTGTAGCTCCACCTCTTTGGCCTTATTGGTTGCAATCCAAGTGGCCTTTCTGTTGGCTTGTCTCTGCTCAATTCATGCAGCTTTCCTAGGATGATGTCCAACGTTACTAGCATTTCTTAATCTTGGGGATCTCCACTGGAGCTTCAGCTTCTTCCTCACATCACCATGCTTTTCCCTCTCAGAGGTTGCCCATGGGGACTCTTACCCTGATTCACTTTGCCTGGCCTCCCAGACCTTCCTTTAAAATCTTGGTGGAAGCCTCCATGACCCCCTAACTCCAGCATCCAGCATTCCTGCAGAACTAGCACCATGTGGTTGATGCCAAAATCTGCCATCATCTCCAGTAGTTACCAAGCCTCCAAGGACCATGACCACAGCAGCCTTACAATTCCTGGGTAGCTGAGCATGTGGAAAAATTTCCTAGGCTCCCTTGTGATAGAAGTGTTCCCCTACTGATCTCTTCTCAAGAGAACTTTTACTTTTACTTCCTTGAGTGGATCTGATATTGGATCTGATGGATCTGATATTGCCAGCTCCTGAGATGTGCTCAAACCATCTTTTTTACTGTCTCTGGGAAAAGTCCAGCATTTCTGTAGTGTCAGTAAGGTCTTTTAACAACTGCAACATTCTTAGCCTCAGATTTACTCTTACCCTACAAGTCCAAGTTTTTCAAACTTTTCTGCTCTGCTTTCTGCTCCTAATTATCACAATAAATTGACTAAAAGCTGTCAGCAATATCCATACCACTGCCTGCTATCCTACCTAGAAATTTCTTCCACCAGATTAAGAAGTCCACCATTTTGAAAATCAGCTTCACAAAAAGTCTCAGGACACAGGCAAAAGGCAGACAACTTCTCAGCCAGAACATAATACGAATGGACTCTTGTCCATACTCCAATAGAGTCTTCCTTCTTTAAGCCCTCTTGAGTCCTGTCTTCACCGTCCACAGACCCACTAGCATTCTGGTCTTCTGACCTCCTACAGAATCAGCCATTAAGCTCTGCTTACAACAATCCAAAGCATATCCAGTTTGCACTGCTATACATCTTAAAATTCCTCCAACCAATTTCAAAAACTTCAACAGCTTCTAAACTACATGGTCAGTTTAATCACAGTAATGGCCCCACTCCTGGTACCAGTTTCTGTTTTAGCCAGATTTTTTGCTGCTGTGACCAAAAGATCCAACCAGCACAACTGTAGAGGAGAGAAAATTTATTTGAGTGCTCACAGTTTCAGAGGTCTCAGTCCATAGAAAACAGACTATTCCTCAGAACTCAAGGCAAGACAAGGCATCATGGTGGAAGAGTGTGGCAGAGGGAAGCAGCTCATGTGATGATCAAACCAAAGTTAATCAGAAGGGACCAAGAAACTCATTTCATACTGCTTAAGGGAGTTATACTTCAATAAGACATAATAGTTATAAATATTTTTGCTCCAAGCAGTGGAACAACTACTTACAGCAAATAAAGAATTTTCAATTTCAAGAATCAAATAGACCACAACACAATAATGCTGGGTGACTTTATCACACCTCTCCCATCACTAGATAAACCCTCCAAACAAAAACTAAATAAAGAAGCTATAAAACTAAAAAATACAATTAATAATTTAGACTTAACAGACCACATGGAATATTTCACCTATTAATTACTGAATATACTTTCTTCTAGGCAGCATATAGATCCTTCTCTAAAATAGACCATATCTTAGGCCACAAAACAACTTTTAGCAAATTTTTAAAAATAGAAATAATACCTTGCATTCTATCAGATCACGATTGAAGGAAATTGGAAATCAATGATAAAAATTTTTTAAAAGCTACTATAACACCTGGAGACTAACTAATATGCTATTGAATGACCAATGGCTAGTAGAAAATATCAAGGAAGAAATAAAAAATACATAGAGGTAAATGAGAATCATGACACAATTTATCAAATTGTCTGGGACACTATGAAGTTCGTTCTAAGAGGAAAGTTTATTGCATTGAGCACATTCTTTAAAAGAATAGAAAGTCACTAAATAAATAAACTAACATTACATCTGAAAGCCCCAGAAAAAGAAGACAGAAAGTAATAAAAATCAGAGCCAAAAATCAGTGAAATTCAAACAAACAAAACTAAAAACAAAACAAATCCACAAAACAAAAAGTTGATTTTTGAAATTATTTAATTATTTTGAAAAAATAATTAAAATTGATAAACTCCTAGCCAAGCTAACAGCTAACAAAGAAAAAGAGAGAAAGAACTCAAATCACAGAAATTTGTGATGAAAAAGAAAATATCACCACAGACACTATTGAAATATAGACAATAATCAGAAACTACTTTGAAAATCTATACTCCAACAAAATAGAAAATTATGAAGACACTGACAAATTTCTAGAGACATATGGCCCAACCAAATTGAATCAGGAGGACATAGAAAACTTAAACAGATCAATTTCAAGCAATAAAACTGAAGATAACATCAAAAGCCTACAAACAAAGAAAAGTCCAGGACCAGATAGATTCTCAGCCAAGTTCTACCACACCTTCAAAGAACAATTTACACCAATACTCCCAAAATTATTCCATAAGGTAGAAAAGGAGGAAATTCTTTCAAACTCATTCTATGAAGCTTATATTACCCTGATTCCAAAACCAGACAAAGACACGTCAGGAAAGAAAACTTCAGACAAATATCCCTGATGAACATATTCAATTCTTAATAAAAATACTGGCAAATCACATAGAAACATATATTTAAAAGATAGTGCACCATGATCAAATGGGGTTCATTCCAGGAATTCAAGGTGGGTTCAACATACAGAAATCAATAAACATAATTCATCACATCAATAGTAAAGACAAGAGCCACATGATTATCTCAATAGATGCAGAAAAAGCATTTGACAAAATTCAGCATCCATTCATGTTCAAAACACTAGAAAAACAAAGATACTTCAATATTGTAAAACACAAGGCCAACATTCTAAATGGAAAAAAATTGAAAGCATTATCTCTAAAAACTGGAACAAGACAGGGATGCCCTCTTTCACCACTCCTATTCAACATAGTCCTTGAAAACTTAGCCAGAGCAATTAGACAAAAGAAAGAAATTAAAGGAATATGAATTAGAAAAGAAGAGCTCAAACTATCCCTATTTGCCAATGGCATGATTCTAAATATAGAAGACTGAAAAACTCTACTAGAAAGCTTCTTGAACTCAAAAATATGTTCAGCAAAATAGCAGTATATAAAATTAACACTCATAAGTAAATTCCTATATACCAGTGAAGAATCAGCTGAAAGAAAAATCAGGAAAATTATCCCATTCATAATGGCCTCAAAGAAAATAAAATACTTTGGAATCACTTTAACAAGAGAGATAAAAGACCTCTAAAATGAAAATTACAGATCACCAAAGAAAGAAATCGAAGAAGAACTTATAAGACAGAAAGATCTCCCATGTTCCTGGATAGGCAGAATTAATATTATCCAAGTGGCCATACTACCAAAAACACTATACATACTTAATGCAATTCCTATTAAAATTACAACAATGTCTTCATAGAAACAGAAAAAGCAGCCATGAAATTTATTTGGAAAAATAAGAGACCCAGAATAGCCAAAACAATCCTTAGTGAGAAAAGTGATGCAGGAGGCATCACAATACCAGATCTCAAATTGTACATAGAGCTATAGCAACAAAACACATTGTATTGGTACCAACAGACATGAGGACTGATGGAACAGAATAGAAGACAGAGATATACCCATATAAATACAGTTATCTCATAATAGACAAAGTTGCCATAAACATGTATGAAATTCCCTCTTCAACAAATGGTGTTAGGAAAACTGAAAAAGAAATTCCCTCTTCAACAAATGGTGTTAGGAAAACTGGAAATCCATATGCAGCAAAATGAAACTAAACCCCTGTCTCTCACCCCGCACAAAACTCAACACAAAGTGGATCAAGGACCTATGCATTAGACCAGAGACCCTGCACCTACTAGAAGAAAATGTAGGCCTAACCCATCTGCCATCATGTCAGCTCAGGACCAGAGTTCCTCAATAAGACTACTAAAGTGCAAGAAGTAAAATCAAGAATCAATAAATGGGATAGCATCAAACTAAAAAGCTTCTTCATGTGAAGGAAACAACCACAAATGTAAACAGAGAGCCTACAGAATGGGAGAAAATCTTTACCACCTGTATCTCAGATAGATCATTAATCTCCAGGTAATACAAAGAACTCAAAAAACTTAACACTAAAATACAAAACAAAACAACTCAATCAATAAGTGGAAAAAGGAACTGAACAGGCACTTCACAGAAGAAGAAATATGAATGCTCAAAAAAAATATGAAAAAATGTATATATAGTAATCAAAGAAATGTGAATTAAAATTAAATTGAGATTTACTCCAGTCAGAATGGCAATTATCAAGAATACAAGTAACAATAAATTTTGTCAAGGATGTGGGGAAAAAGATTCACTCACACACTGCTGGTAGGATTGCAAATTGGTGTAACCACTCTGGAAGCAGTATGCATATTCCTTAGAAAACTTGGAATGGAACCATCATTTGACCCAGTTACCCACTCCTTGGTTTATACCCAAAAGACTTAAAATCAGCTTAATACAGTGATACAGCCACATCAATGTTTATAGCAGCTCTCTACAACAGACCCCCTGCCAACTGGCAGGAGCACAGACCAAGGCCCAGGACCACTTCCAGAGACATCCACAGAAACCTAGACAAACTCAGACCCAAGGAAACCCAGACCCAGGCACAGGACTCTCTACGGGGAACCCTGTGGGAGCCAGAGCCTAAGTCAGCCCCAAGACCGTTCACATCTTTCTGAGCCAGAGCCTCTGCTGATCCACAGGAGCCCAGGCCCACCACCTGGGACCCCTGAGGGAGCCCAGGCCAAGATCATGCCTAAGAGAGCCCTCTCAGGCCTGTGTGAGAGCACAGGCCCAGGATTGCCCCTACACAGAGTGGAGATCCATGCTGTTGCTCCCTCCCTATATCTATCTTGGGACACTGCAGCCATCCCCATAACTCTTCATGTAGTAGCCTCTACCTAAGGAAAACAGACAGGGCCTGAAGGCAGCGGTCCACTGCAGCTCAGCACACCATAATATTGCATTTCTGATCAATCAGCCCAAAGTTATTTTAAGTCCCACCATTTTAGCTCCATCTCTGAAAGTGTTTACATTCATCCTGGGCCACCCCCACTGCCATCTTGAGTTACTTCCACTATCACTGCCACCATCTTTAGTGGCAATAGTGTCCTTCTAGGGATACCTGCTAGGAAAGTGAACTCCAAGGTGAGATACAGGTAATCCATAGTGTCACTATGAGATTATAGGATAGAAACAGCAATACCTCAGATTGGCATTGCAAGAAAGGAAAACACATAATCAACATGGAAAAACAAGGGAAGAAAGTGCCCTGAACAAACCAAGATACTACAATAATAGAATCCAATAACAGCACAGTTGATGAAATGTCAGAGAAAGAATTCAGAATGTATGTAATTAAAATTATCTGTGAATTAAAGAATGACTTAAGCAAGCAAATACAAGCAAATATTGATCACTCCAACAAAGAAATAAGAGAGCAAATAAAGGCAACCATCAATCACACAAAAAAAGAGATAAGGGAGAAAATACAGGTAGCAAAAGATTACTTTAAGAAAGAGCTAGAGATTGTGGGGAAAAACAAACTCTTGAAATGAAGGAAACAATAATGAAATAAAAAACTAGATAGAAAGTATCAGCAGCAGACTAGATCGCTTGGAAGAGAGAACCTCAGAGAATGAAGACAAAATATACAATCTTGAAAATAAAGTTAACCACACAGTGAAGATGGTAGGAAACCATGAACAGAACATACAAGAACTGTGGGATAGTATCAAAAAACCAAATCTAAGATTTATCAGGATAGAAGAAGGCACAGAGTTTCAAACCAAAGGAATGCACAATCTCTTCAATGAAATAATTCAGAAAATTTCCCAAACATGAAAAATGAATTGGAACATCAGATACAAGAGGTTTACAGGACACCAAATGTACAAAATTACAACAGATGTACACCAAGGCATATTATAATGAAACTGCCCAGCATACAGAATAAGGATAGAATTTTCAAGGCCACAAGAGAGAGGAATCAGATTGCATATAGGGGAAGACCAATTTGGATCTCAGCAGATTTTTCAACCCAGACCCTCAAAGCCAGGAGATCCTGGAACAACATATACCAAGCTCTGAAAGAAAATGGATGCCAACCAAGAATCTTATATTCAGCAAAATTAAGCTTCAGATTTGATGATAAAATAAAAACCTTCCATGATAAACAAAAGTTAAAAGAATTTACAGCAAGAAAGCCTGTACTACAGAGCATTCTTGGCAAAATATTCCATGAGGAGGAAATTAAAACCAACAATGAAAATCTACAAAGAGTGGAAATACACTAAAAGAAAAGTCAATCAAAGTAAAAACCAAGTCAAGGTAAAAACCAAAAAGAGTATTCTGTCCATCAACAAGCAAATATACATTTTTCTCAGCAGCACATGGATGTCTCCAAAATAGATCATGTTATACCCCAAAACAATCTTAGCAAATACAAAAAAATAGAGATACTACCCTGATCTGATATAATGGAATAAAATTAGAAATCAATGACAGATTAAAAAATAGAAAATACTCCAACACATGGAGACTCATTAATACACTATTGAATGACACATGGATAACAGAAGACATCAGGGAAGAAAAAAAAATTCTTAGAAGTAAACAAAAACTCTGATACAACATATCAAAATCTCTGGGACACCATGAAGATGGTGCTAAGAGGAAGTTCATTGCATTAAGCTCATTCATTAAAAGAAGAAAAAGTCAACAATTAAATGCCTTGACACTACATTTCAAAGCCCTACAAAAAGAACAAACCAACACCAAAAGAAGTAGAAGACAGGAAATAATTAAAATCAGGACTGAAATAAATAAAATAGAAACAAAAGAAACAATTTAAAAAATTGACAAAACAAAAAGCTGGTTCTTTGAAAAAATAAATAAAGTTGACAAACCATTAGCCATCCTAATAAAAAGGAGAGAGAAAACACAAATTATTAAAATTCATGATGAAAAAGGAAATATCACAACAGACACTATTGAAATACACAGGATAATTAGAAACTACTCTGAAAATCTATACTCCAGTAAAATAGAAAACCCTGAAGACACCAACAAATTTCTAGAAGCATATGACCTACCTAAACTGAACCATGAAGACATACACAACTTAAACAGATCAATTTCAAGCAAAGAAATAGAAGACACCATCAAAAGCTTACCAACCAAGAAAAGCCCAGAACCAGACAGATTCTCAGCCAAGTTCTCCAAGAACTACAAAGAAGAATTAATACCAATACTCTTCAAACTATTCCACAAAATAAAAAAGGAGGGAACCCTTTCAAACTCATTCTATGAGGTATCACCCTGATACCAAAACCAGACAGAGACACATTAAAGAAAGAAAATTTCAGACCAATATCCCTGATGAACATAGATGCAAAAATTCTCAATAAAATTCTGGCAAATTGCATGCAAAACATATTTTAAAAAAATAGTGCACCATTATCAAATGAGGTTCATTCCAGGGAGGCAAAGTTGGTTCAACATATGGAAATCAATTAACATAATCCATCACATCAATAGACTTAAAGGTAAGAATCACATGATTTTAGCAGGGCATGGTGGCCCATTCCTGTAATCCCAGCACTTTGGGAGGCTGAGACAGGAGAATTGCAAGTTCAAAGCCAGTCTCAGCAATGGCAAGGTGCTAAGCAACTCAATGAGAGCCTTTCTCTAAATAAAACACAAAATAGGGCTGGGGAAGTGGCTCAGTGGTTGAGTACCCCTGAGTTAAATCCCCATACCAGAAAAAGAATCACTATTTTATCAATTGATACAGAGAGCACATTTGACAAAATACAACAGCCTTTCATGTTCAAAACACTAGAAAAACAAGGGATAGTAGAAACATACCTCAACATTGTAAAAGCTATCTATGCTAAACCAACATCATTCTAAAAGGAGAAAAACTTGAAGCATTCACTCTAAAAACTGGAACAAGACAAGGATGCCTTCTTTCAACACTTCTATTCAACACAGCCCTTGAAACTCTAGCCAGAGCAATTAGACAGATGAAAGAAATTAAAGGGATACAAATAGGAAAAGAAGAACTCAAACTACCATTATTTACCAACAACATGATTCTACACATAGAGGATCAAAAAATTGCACCAGAAAGCTTCTAGTATTAATAAATGAATTCAGCAAAGTAGCAGGATACAAAATCAATACCCATAAATCAATTGCATTTCTATGCATTAGTGATGAATTCTCTGAAAGAGAAATTAGAAAAACTACCCCATTCACAATAGCCCCCCAAAAATGAAATACTTGGGAATCAATCAAACAAAAGAAGTGAAAGACCTCTACAATGAAAACTGCATGACACTTAAAAAAGGAAATTGAAGAAGACCTTAGAAGATGGAAAAATCTCCCATGCTCTTGGATAGGCAGAATCAATATTGTCAAAATGGCCATACTACCCAAAGCTCTATGCAGCTTCAATGTGATTCCTTATTAAAATCCCAATGTCATTTCTTATAGAAATAGAAAAGGCAATCATGAAATTCATTTGGAAGAATAAGAGAAACAGACTAGCCAAAGTAATCCTTATCAAGAAGAGTGAAGCAGGAAGCATCACAATACCAGACCTCAAACTATGCTACAAAGCTATAGTAAGAAAAATGGTGTGGTACTGACGCCAAAATAAACATGTACAACAATAGTATAGAATAGAAGACACAGAGACAAACCCACATAAATACAGTTATCTTATACTATACAAAGGTGCCAAAAACATACATTGGAGAAAAGACACCCTCTTCAACAAATGGTGCTGGGTAAACTGGAAATCCATATGCCACAAAATGAAACTAAACCTCTATCTCTCACCATGCACATAACTCAAATCAAAGTGGATCAAGGACTTAAGAATTAGACCAGAGATCCTGTACCTAACACAAGAAAAAGTAGGCCCAAATCATCATGTCAGCTTAGGACCTTACTTCCTCAACGTGACTCCTATAGAGCTAGAAGTAAAATCAAGAATCAATAAATGGGATGGATTCAAACTAAAAAGCTTCTTCTCAGCAAAAGAAACAATCAATGAAGTGAACAGAGAGCCTACATTCTGGGAATAGATTTTGCCACATGTGCATGAGATAGAACAATAATCTCCAGGATATATAAAGAACTCAAAAAACTTAACACCAAAAAAATAGACAACCTAATCAATAAATGGGCTAAGGAGCTGAATGGACATTTCTCAGAAGAAAATATATAATTGATCAACAGACATATGAAAAAGTGTTCAACATCTCTAGCAATTAGAGAAATACAAATCAAAACTACTCTAAGATTTCATCTCACACCAATCAGAATGGCAATTATCAAGAATACAAACAACAAGTATTGGCGAGGTTGTGGGGGAAAAGGCACACTCATACATTGCTGGTGGGACTGCAAATTGGTACAACCAAACTGGAAAGCAGTATGGAGATTCCTTAGAAAACTTGAAATGGGACCACCATTTGGCCCAGCTATCCCACTCCTCAGTCTATACCCAAAGGTGTTAAAAACAGCCTACTACAGTGATGCAGCCACTGCAATGTTTATAGCAGCTTAGTTCACAATAGCTAAACTGTGGAACCAACCTAGTTGCCATTTGATAGATGACTGGATAAAGAAACTGTGGTATATATACACAATGGAATATTACTCAACATTAAAAGAAAATAAAATTATGTTATTTGCAGATAAAAGGATGGAGTTGGAGAATATCATGCTAAGCGAAGTAAGGCAATCCCAAAAAACCAAAGGCCAAATGTTCTCTCTGATGAGTGGATGCTGATCTATAATGAGGGAGGGGACACAGAAAGAATGGATAAAATTTGGCCAAAGGGGAGAGAAGGGGAGGGAACGTGGGGGCAGGAGAGATGGTGGAATGAGATGGACATCATAGCCCTAGCTTCATGTATTACTGCATATATGATGTGATTCTACATCATGTACAACCTGAGAAATGAAAAGTTGTGGTCCATTTGTGTACAATGAATCAAAATGCATTCTGCTGTCATGTATACCTAAGTAAAATAAATAAATTTTTAAAAATGTTTATTGCAGTTCAATTCACAATAGCCAAGCTATGAAACCAACTTAGGTGTCCTTCAACAGATGAATGGATAAATAAAATGTGTTATATATTCACAATGGAATATTGGTCAGTCATGAAGAAGAATGAAATTATGGAATGCTGTTTAATGGATGGGACTGGAGAATATCATTGTAAGTGAAATAAGCTAGTCCCAAAACAACAATATTTTTGAGTGTTCTCTGATATGTGGATGCTAACCCACAACAAGGAGGGTAGGGATGGGAAGAATAGAAGTGGAAGTTCATTGGGTTAGACAAGGGGGAATGAAGGGATAACCTATAACACTAAGAAAATTCAATGGAATACCCCAGTACAATATGTTTGACAAGTAAGATGAAATTGACAGAATTCTTAAAAGACACAAGTTAGTAAAGCTGACATAAAAGGATAAATAAGTGAAATATTCCTATGTATATTAAAGTTGTAATTAAAATACTGTGAACAACAATAAATTACAAAATCAAAGACATTACAATAAAACTGAAGTCCTTGGTCCCTCATGAACATAGATGCAAAATTTATCAACAAAATATCAACAAGTCTAATACTACCATGGATAAAAATGATAACAGAACAACTGAATAGTATTTATCTTTGGAATGAAGGTTGATTTATACTGTAATGGTTGAAGTGGGTGGGAAGTGATGTGATTACCTCAATACATGCAGAAAAAGCAATGACCAAAATTAAATACCCATACAGGAAAAAAAATAATTAAACTTGGATATGGAGAAAACTTACATAACCTTATAAAAAGTGCTTATATAAACCCCACACAAGCATCAAATTCAATAATAAAAACTAAATGTTTTCCTCTACCAGCACCACCACCAATCTCAGGAATGAGGCAAAGATATTCTCTCTCACACTTCTATTCAACACTGTTCTGGGAGTCCTAGGTAGTGAGACAAGGAAGGAAAGATGAAAGTAAGGAGATTGGAAAGAATGAAACAAAACTGTAATCATAGACATCAAGATTTTTCATGTAGAAAATACCAAAGATTCTAAAAAGGGGGGGGGGGAAATCCTTTCAAAACTGGAAGTAAACATTTCAAGATACAGGTAAATTAAATTGTATTTCTATATACTAAAAGAGATTAATAGGAATTTAAAATAGAAACTGTTACTTAAAAGAGTGTGCACACACCTGCGCACACACTCACACACAAACACAAATGCCCAGTTATGGGCTTGGGATGCAGCTGAGTGGAACAGCACTTTCCCAGAAAGCATAAGGCTCTGAGTTAAATTCCTAGTACTGCAAAACATAAAAAGTAAAATAAAAATGAAACAACCAAACAAAGAACAGCCACTTATATGTATACTGTATGCATGTAACAAATTACATGTAGGAACTCTCTGTTGAAAATCAGAAAATACTGATGAAATAAATAAAAACCCAGATAAATGTAGAGATATAACACTTTCATGGACTGAAAGATTTAATTCTGTTAAAATGTCAATTTTTTCTTACAATTTTAACTGTAGTTTCAATGTGATCTCCATCAAAACTCCAGCATGCTTTAATGTAGAAACCTCAAAGATGACTCTAAAATATAAAAATAAATATGTAAACACACACACACATGCACATAATGGAATTGAGTAGCCAAATTAATTTTGAAAAAGATAAGTTGAAAAATTTACACTAACTTCACAATTTACTGTGGAGCTAGAGTAAACCTGTATGGTACTTGTAAAGAGACATACCTAGATCACTGGAACTGAAGAGAATACCCCCAAATTCACACATACAGATTTAATCAAGTATTTTTTGACAATGGTACAAAGAAAATTTAATGTTGGAACAAATAATATTTTTAACAAAGAGTTACAAACAATTAGATATTCATGTGAAAATCAATGAAC
>PVHX01022341.1:0-27890 GCA_004024805.1 Geosciurus inauris | reverse complement strand
ATTTACATAGGCACTTAAAAATTTTAAGAATCTTTTAAAAATTGTACTATAAGCAATAGTGAATTGTGTAAATTGGATTTATGGGAACCATGATGTCTTTAAACTGATTCTATTCTAAATAAAAGTAGTATATTGATCTTCATGATCATGCATTAGGTTAAAATTTCTTTCTATAGTGGATAAAAGGAAACTTTCTCACCAATATTAATAATTAAAAGTGATCATAGTTGATTAATAAGTTGCCAAGTTTTATCATTTCCAATTTCAGACCCACCTCTTCAGTAAATTGTTTTCAAGTCAAAGGCAGTTCTATAAATCTGCATTTATAGAACTCATGAGTTATAGGACTTCCCATTATAGTTTTCATTTTTGTTCTATTATATTTAAACCATTTCATGTTTCCTGGGAGGCTATTTTAGCCAATATTTATCAGTAATAATTCCAGAATAGCCACAAATCATTTAAAGCCTACATATCCATAATAATGCCTTCCCCAAACTCTTTCCAAAATAGTTTTTGATAAAAATGTATTTATTTGATAAAATATACATTGAAGCATTATGTATCTACAAATTTATAAACTCACTAGTACTCTTATCTGCCTTGAACTTATAATTGATCTTAAGGATTAAAATTGATATTCTCTTTGTTATAAAAGTTTTGCTTAGGCTTTTGGCCAAAACCAATATAATTCTAACCTCAGACCTAAGCAAAGCTTGAGTATTCTTATGCAGAATGCACACTAGGCATGATTTCCTACATAAGAGCAAAAAGGTGAACTTTAATAGCATGGAACTTAAACAATTTTTTCTTTTACCTGCCATTTGGTATGTTTGAAATGTGAGAAAATTAGACACTAACATTCTCTCACTATACAGTTTTCCCAAGACAAATTTAAGACAAAAATAACTGTGGTGACTTAAGGATATCCTTACTCTGCTAGCCAACATTCCCATGGCTGTTGTTCAACAAATCCCAAAATCCAAGACTAACAGAGAGTTCCATTATCCAGCAAGAGGAGAAAAGATATCTTTCACTATGATTATGTCCACCTGTGCCCCTGAGAGCCTCCAAGTTTCATAAATGGCCTTTTCCTAATACTAGACCAAAGCCCTACTTCCTATCACATTCCCATCTCCTCTTTCTCCTGAATATCAACTGGAAAGTAAGTACATACAACTGAAAACTTCAGGACTTTATTTCCACTCATTTCCTCTTTAATGACCTCCACAACTCACCACCAAACAATGTATATAGTTACACTTTTTTACATATTTATGTTTTTGTTGAAATACTACTACTACTCTCTTTTCAAGCTGGTTGGTTTTTTTTCCATTATAACTTACTGTTGGCTTACTGATAAACCTTCATAACATGTTTATGATTATATCAAAATTCATGAATAGTCTGGAAGTAGAATGTACTTACTATGGAATATTTTGTATCATTCATATGTTTACAAATTAACAATAAATAAGCCTTGAAGCAAGACCCATCTCAGGTTCAGGACATGTGCACTAATAAAAAATGTGGAAAGAATCTTAAATAAGCTGGCAAAAGAGTAAATTTACCTTAAACATACCCTTGGCAAAAAAAAACAGTTTAAAAATACTTTTGAAAAATTTTTCTGGGATTAATCAGAGGGCTCCTAATTCAACATTTGAGCCACTGTTCCCCTTTGGCAGGAAGGAGGTTGAGGTCCAGCTAGTGCCATAGAATGCTCAAGGCAAGACTGCTTGGGACTCCATCCCCCTAGCTTTGAGGAAATGCTTTTTTCACATATGGACACCTAGCAGCTAAACTAAGTATCTGACTTTGTTTTTTTTTCCCCTTAGGAAGTCAATTAAATGTTTGTGATAAAAACAATAATGTATATAAATCTGTTATACTACCTACCACATAAAAATGGTAGATTAGTTTTAACCAAATACAAGAATTAGGTCTGGGGTGATATGACTTAGTATATGGGTTGTTTGTATATGTGGAATTCACCTTTGGAAACCACTAGAGCTAAAGAGATCAGTACACATCTTCCTACGTAGCCACAGTGAGGTCTCAGGAAAAGGAGTGTGTGTAGGACTTGCAGGAATGATATAAAATGATACTCTATGAAGAGTAAATACCCAACTTTTAATAACAGTTTCAGACATCATTATGTTTTGACACCTTTCTATCTGAAATAATGTTTATAATAAATCCCAAACCTGATACAAATAATGTTGACTGTTGATGGTACTGAAACTAGCTTTAACTAAGTAACAGTGTGAAAAGTACCTATGAACTTCATGCTAGCCAAAGAGATGCATTTGTCTGGCAAATAAACAAAGACATAAATCACCTCCTTTCCTAAAGCTGCTCGTTCTTTGGAGCATGATTATCACCAAAGAGAAAGGAATAGTTAATGTGTCTGCTCATGTTGCAAGCAAGAGTAACAGATAATAAGTAGCATTACAAAAGTATTCACAATGATAAATCCATAAAATCCCAACTGCAGCTTGTCAATAGTATATAAACTAGATCAAGCTTTGATCAGTAGCAGCAAGTAGTTATCTTCGGAAAATCTATTTTGCCTTTTCAATTTTGGATTCTGTTGTTAAGGGGATTTACTGATTGAATTTGAGATCTCATGCACAAAGACTCAAGATTATTAACATTCTTTGAATATAAATGAATACTCTGTTATGGGATTCAATTTCTCACTGAATTTTAATTTTGAAGATGCTCTATTTTGTTTTGTTCATATTAATAATTGGAATTTTAATAGTCTTCATGTGCTTATAGATATAGCAAAATTGAAAAAGAAGCAAGTGTAGTTAGAGATATAAACTATGAAGTTTCAGTTCTATGACCACATTAAATAGTATACCAGAGATAGATCGCCAATATAAAATTATCTTGTTGATAATTTAATGCATATAAAGAGTGATTATGATGAAAAGATGTTCAGCAAATATATTATGTTTCCTTAGCTGGTGGTGGTTTTTCCCAACCAACTGTATAATGAGCCACCAAAACACATAAAATCACTTTTAGTGTATTCCATATGAAGCTGCTATGAGACTTCTTGTGCATAGACATGAACATCAACACCAGACATGTCAGTTTCTCCTTCAAATCGTACATTGTTACATTGTGTGCATGTATGAATATGTAACAACAAATCTTATCATTATGCACAACTATAATGCACTAATAAAAAATGTGGAAAAATTAAAAAGAAAACATCAGGAAGAATCCAAAGAGAATGGGAACAGGTAGTTACCTAGGGTAAATCTTTTAAAAGAAATTTATTTTCACCTTTCAGAAAACATGAAACTACATCTCACATTTTGATCAACTCTTTGCCCATAAAATATTTTCATAACATATCTTATGAATGGAATTGCATGAGGTATAAAATACAATATCCTTCTAGTTAAGGTGGATTTAACAAGACTGTAGATGTAACTTCATAAGCCCTACACACTGAAATTAGAAGCTAATGGAATAAGTAGTTTAGTTTTGCGACTATGGACTTCTCAGTGTCCTTTTATTTACCTTCTTGTAAAGGACCCACTAACATAAGTTATTTAGCACTATACAAATAACTAGTTTTTATTAAAAATCTTTCTATTTTAAATCAGCTTCTAACTGAGCTGTTTGTGTTTAAGTAGGAATGAGTCCTAGTTCTGAGAGCTTTAGCTAGTGGTCTTTTTAAGAGGAAAGATGAATTGTAAATCATGTATCAATAGCACGGGAGGTAAAACATACTGGATCAAGAAAAGATTTGTGGCATTTAATGTGCCATTCAATTGCCAATGAATATTTCAAGAAGGGAAGCGGTTAACACCAGATATTCAATTTATACAAAACACTTCAATAAAAGCATTAGCTTTTCAAAATTCTGATTAGTAGATAAAAAATAGACTCCAACCACATGGTACACCATGTAACTGAAAAGAAAAAACTACATACTTCTTTTACAGCATCAAATTTTACATTATAAATTTCAAAATGTAGCCACATGTATAGAATATAGTCTACCGACACCAGGACATTTTATTTATGTGAATGATGTAAGAAGAAATATATTTTCTAATTTTAAGAATTTCATTTTATATTTTCCCTTACTTAACCTAAAAGCTAAGTGTTTTAAATAGTAAAATTTGGTAATTTATTTTGAAGGAATCTGGCAATTCTTGTTTAATTCTTCCCCCGCTAAGAGGTAATATTTTGATTTTGTGATAACTACATGAGGAAGTGAAAACATCAGAGCATTACACTTATCACTTTCTAAGTGTCCCTTGCCCATGAAACACTACATTGTCCTCTTAGAGTTTGATGTACCTTCTAATGGAATACTAAGATGAACAGGAAATGAGTATTTATTCACAGTAGATGGACCATAGTGGAGGACCTTTCAGTCCTCAAAAAGTCATAACATATTTCCAACAGAAAATTTTGAAGTGCTCTAACCTTCTGAAATCTGCAATCCATAGAGATTTCTGAGTTTTAAAATTAAACAGGAAGTTGGAACAATCTGAAGTCCTGAAGTTTTGACAAAAAATAGACTGCTATTCTATTTTATTAGCTAAACTCTGCAACCTCATTTCCTTTTAAATGTTTGCCCCAATCTCCTGAACATTTTCCACAGATTTATATCTTCAATAGTCACCCAGTATTTTGACAATAATGAGCTTTCAAAGAACATTTTATTTGAATTAAATATGTTGCTTTCCCTTTGGAAGAAATCTCAACTTCTTCCTGTTCAGGCCTTTTTCTGTGTTCTCTTTGTCCCAACTTAATCACCTTTGAATACATTCTACCAGTTATCCTTTTATTACAATACTGTCCCAAATATCCGCTGCATATTAACATTTCTGACCCCAGGAAATATAGGATGACTCATAATAAAAGAATTTGGGGAATCAGTATACTTTGAAAGAAATTATTCAAAATAAAATCTGCCAGATTTCTAAGCTGTTCTGCACTGGAAAATTTTGATCTCTGTATTTTTTCTGTTCAGCTTCTTAAGACTGTGGAGAAAGCCTGCCTGTCTCCAAACATACCCTCTTCTCATACAACAAGTGAGAAATCATTGAGCTCTGCCATAGCATTTGCTTTTTATGCAGCTCATTTTATGGGAGCACCTGTTCATGTAGATAAATGATGCCAAACTTGGATGCCAGCCCAAAAGATAGTGACTTCAGCACAGGGAGCCAAGCAGGAGCTGGACCTGCCTGCAGCAAGCAAGTCCATCCAGCCTCTGTAATCAGGCCCTGAGGGTCCACATTTGCAGCAGCTGGTTAGACCTCCTACATGTCAGCTCATCCTGCTTACTGTGGAAGAAATGCACATTTATAAACACAAACCCTAAGTCAACATCCATCTATGGCCATAAATCACAATGGGTCCTCTAGTCTATATTCATTGCTTGGCAATTAAAGAGTCCATTTGAATGAACCTGGTCCTATGTAAATAATTTGAAGTGTGGCAATTATCACAAGTGTACACATCCAACAAGCTTTGTCTGTTTTCCGTTGTTGCCAATTTTATAATGAGAGGGATAATTCTGAGTCTAAAAACAGCAAGCACCAAGAGAACTGGTCAAAACCATACCAGGCATTTCCTGTTATGTTGTAAAAATTATCTTTTGGAGCACATTTTTTTGTCATACCAAATTGAAAGAAATCTTAACACTAACCTGAGAAAGTGGTCAACATTCATAGAAACAAAAATCATTTTTAGAATGTGCTTCCTAAATAAACAATAGTGGCTTTATGAAAACTAGTACTATAAATGTTGAGTCACTCAGTCAAGGTAAGAGTTATTATTTTAAAACAGGAAAGTTCAAAGCCCAAATCTAATGCCAGTGTTCATGTTCTGAAATATTGAGCTTTATGTCATTTCATCCAATTCTCAAAATAAGCCAGTAAAATAGTGTATTAGTGTTTAATTGCTACTGTAACAAATTATCAGAAAATTGGTGGCTTAAATCAACAAAAATGCATCATCTTACCATTCTAGGGAATCAGAAGTCCAAAATGGGTCTGGATGTGCTAAGATGGAAGTGTCAGCAGGGCTGTGCTCCATTGGGAGCTCTGGAGGAGACTGTATATCCTTGCTGTCTGTATTTCTTCGCTTATAGCCCTTCTTCAAACCTCAAAGCCAGAAATGGTGAGTCAAGTATTTCCTCACTTCTCTTTGACACTAACTCTTCCGCCTCTCTTTGCCACATTTAAATTTGCTCGTGATTACCTTGGGCCCACCTGGATAATCTAGGATAATCTCTTTGCTTAAAATTAGCTGATTAGTATCCTTAAACTCAAATTCACTCTTAATTTACCCTTGAATTCACAAATTCTGGAGTTTAGAAACAGATGCCTTGAGGGTCAGTTATGCTGCCAACCAAACATAGAAATGCTTATCTTCATTAACATGTGAGAAAGTGAGGCTGAAGGATGCCAGACTATTTCCTTAAGGTGCATATAGCTGATAAGTTGAAATAGGAGTGTTTCTACTTTATTGTGCCCAATATTTTCTATATCCTTCAGGCTCTTGGTAGGAAAGAGATGGCCTGTTCAAATACGGTAATTTAAGGAATTACCTGTGGGCAGGTTTAGAGAAGTTCCAAAGACATTACCTGGAGACTAGTAAGAAGGTTCTAATACTACTATGGAGTGGAAAAGGAAGGAAGAATATGACCAGCACATGGAGGAAGACTTGACAAAAAAGAGACCCGTATCAACACTGGCAAGAATTAAGACCATCTATAATGGAAAACAGCTGCCCACAGGAGCCCCTGCAAAGAGGGGCTAGAGAATTAAGAGCTCTGACTTCACTCTTCCCTGCTCTCAGAGTTCCTGTGGGTGCACCACAAAGGCCAAGCTGGTGGTTTGGTGAGTCCAAATAGGTCAGCATCCATGGACGTTAGATTGAAGAAGTGTAGAGAGGGGATCTGGAGGGCCAAAGACACCCTGGAATTTCCCTACTTTGATTTACTGACTTATTTATTGTATCACATTAATAGTCCTTGCTGACTTCTTGGTTTTACTACAAAGCAGGTCCTGATAATTTAAATTTTAAAAGCAATTAGTACTGAAATAGTCAGAATCTGTTGTGTTCTCCCATACATTACCCCTTCCACAAAAATGCACCTATATGCCTGCTCTTATTTAATTGACTTTAAGCTTTGGGATATACAATGTACCGGGAATGATTTATGATTGAGCTTCTACTGGCTGCATTTTGAATACACATTTTGGGGTGTAAACAGACCAAGAATGAATAAGAATAAATTATTGGAAAGATGTTATAGGGAATAATAACTGAAGTTGAGTCTAATACTTTAAGTATTAAAATATTAAAAAGACACTTTCATCAAAATAATAGTGTGCAAAATTTTTTCCTTCACAGTTTTTGGAAAACATCTGGAAGGCATCAGAGCTACTTGAAGGCTTTTTGAGAGACAGGCCCAAGGCATTTCTCAGTTATCTGTATTCCTCCCCACAGCTTTTTATTTAGGCTTCATATTTTATTGTTTAGTTGCATTCAAAATGAAAATCAAGTTCCTTAAATTATCTCTTAACTCATACCAGGAACTTTACCTTTCCATTATGCACTTTGCATGAGCTCAAGGTATTTGTACCTTCAAAATACACAAACTTGCACTTATTTGCACTAGATTATTTATCGGTTGACCTCTTTCTAATTTGTTATTCTTTGTCCAAATATGTCAGAGTTTTGACTTGAACCTCAAAGGCACTTCTGAATACATGAAAGTAGCCAAATTCCTATTTTTCAGTTGTTTTTCTTCACTAATATAGAGAAAAATGAGATAGAAGAAATAGGATGAAATAATCCCAGAAAGAAAATAGAGGTAAAGGAAGGAGAATAGATCGTTTACTTTGTGTCATGTCCATGACAGGGAAATGTAAGAGAAAAGATTTTGCCAAGTTGGGCCTGGGGGTAGGAAAGATGGGATGTGAATCTAGACTGAATCTGGACTGAAGATAATCTTGGAAAAAATCACCTAGAAAATTATTCTGAACTTCATGAGATAGTCCCTCAGGCTATGAAGAAAAAGTACAAATAACATAGTATCCAGAGACATTTATATTTTGTTACTATAACCTGAAACAAGATATTTAGTATAACAATCCATTTACATTTTAAAGCTAACTCATATATTTAACAACCTGGCCGAACAACCAGCCTAAAATTTTCCCAGTAATAGTGCCAAGGAACCGATCACTATATCCTCTTACCCAAGAAATAAGCTTTCTAAAAACATTGACCCTCGTGTCAGTTTTGTCAGATCTATACCATCAAGGCTCAACTGAAATCAGATGGATTATGAATATCCTTCATTTAGCTATGAATTTAGTTGTGTCTATTTTCAAGTAAAGATCTAATTGAAGATAAACTGTTTTTGCTAGTTTCAAACTAATCTGAATTTGAACTTTTCCCTTATAATGTAGTTTCTCCTAAGTGAGGTATCTCTATTAACCAAGAATAATTTGGAAATTAATAAAATATGTAAGTCCCTGTCTTCCATGAAAACTTACAGTGCACACAAATTAGACCAAAGAATACAGTCTTGAGCTAATTGAGGAGGAAGAGGTGGGAGGGTGTGGATTTCTGATGTTATTTCTTAGAAATTACAATGTGTTATGAAAAATGAGAGACGTTTTCACACAGTATCAAATTAAGAACGTGTATACCAACAATTAGTTTCTAATGTCTTTTTCTAACACTGCTATGCAACTCATAGACAAATTTTTCCAATGCACATATGACACATTTATGTTTGATAATTCTATGTTGAAGACATTTTTCAGAGGATAGAGGAGGAGATAAAAATCATCCTGAAAGTTATTCAATCAAAAGAAAAAATATCAGCAGCTTAAAAATCCAGTGGACGGAAAGGTTTCTTCTGTGCACATTTTGACTGTCTTGCCTCCCACAAATACCAGTAACAGAAAGAGTGGGGGCAGTGACAATAGAAGAGGAGCAGTAAAACCCACCCTATTAAGAAAGAGAGAGAAAAGGAGGTTGACACAGTGTGGAAGAGGAGAACTAAGAGTGACCTGTGAGCAACGTACATGCAGGCACCAATAGTTCTCTATAATCATTAGAAACTCAGATTAAAACTGGCATGCATATCCTAACACAGATGGGACAGACTATGTGGTAGACACAAAAGAATCCATGAATAGCCAAGAGTCAGGCCAAAGGAAGCAGAAGCTGATGGTCAAACTAGAACAAAAAAAGAAGACAGGAGCATTTATCATCAAGTGCCTGAGGGTTCCACCAACTCCCTGATAGAGCACAGGTCAGCATCAGAATCAAGGAGTATTGTTTATTCATTATAAGCTACCTGATACATGAACTATGAATAATTTATTTTAAGTAATTTTCAAATAATTCTTTTATCATCTCTTAAGTCCTAAGTTAAAGTTTTTTCTTTTCTGGTTACATATATAACCATACACATGTGTGTATAGATGGTGCTTGCACATGCACACATACATGTGTATATATGTGTGTGTGTGTGTGTGCATGTGTGTGTGTACACATTATCTGAGCTGAAGGGAAGTCAAAAGTTGTTGCAGCCAATACCCTGATGGTGGTCAGAATAGACAGACCAACTTTAAGATGCTTGTCTCAGAATGTTCACTTCATAAGACATGCAACTGTGTGCCAGTGCTACAGATAAAAGCCCCTTGCTGGAGCTCAGGTCTGCCCTGAGTGTTTCCTTTCTCACAATGACTACAAAGCATTGTTGATATCTTCTCTCCTTATAAAAAATATAATGCGTGTTTGCAACTGATAACATAATTTTAAGTCCATTTCTTTTTCATATGACCTGTTCAATGAAACAAAATTCAATAATTTTAGATTGCTAATAGTTTTCTTCCCAAATACCATTAGTTCCTGCTAGACCAGGAAGACTTTTAAGAAGCTTCCCAAATTTGATGAAACCTGAGAATCTTAAACTCTGTTGTTTTATAGCCAATTACTATTCTACCTTCCGGGATTCTGATTCCTCCTGCAATGTAATCCCATTTCCTGCTGCCCAGACTAATTATCTAAATGACTGGCCTTCAAGCCTGTCATGCATTTTTGGCATATTTTGATTTATTTTTCATGCATCAACACTTTGATCATCTATCTCATATTTGTAATGTGTCTTCTTGTTCCAGTTTGCCTACCTAGTGCTGATTAAACTCTTCTCGTCAATATTCCTGACCATCTGGTTGCAATCAACCCTGATTTACTTATTAATTCTTCAACACACAGAGTACCAATTGAAGCCAAACTCTAATTTCTATAATACTCACCTGTCACACTCTCAAGTCAGAGATCCTACCCAGCACAACTCAACTTTCTAACTCTGGCCCTCAGGTTTGCTCTCTGTCCTAAATCTATGATTCACAATGTTTTACATCCCCAGTCAGAAAAGGATATAATTCTCTGCATGTGATCTTACCACTTAATAGAAAAATAATTGGTAAGTGATAAACATTTGAATTGTTGATGAATTGCAATAAAAGTAAATTTAATTTGAAAGTGATTCACCACTGAGATATAGATATATATAGATATATATAGATATATAAACAAACCAAATGTTCTTTTGCTGTAAATAAGTGGAAAAAACAGTGGGAACCAGAAGATTTGGTTTTACCATAGCTAGATAACTCAAATGGGTAAACAATTCCTTTGGACTTAGTCTCCTCATGTGTAACACAGCAATGATTCTATCAGCTTTACACATTTCCAGAGGTCATAGCAAATGAAATGCAATCAGATAGATTTATCAAATAAAATTAGATATGTGAAAACTTTGTAAAATTGTAAGAGCTCAACAATGTAGGGGAGTTTGTAGAGACACATAGCATTTCAAAGCTTAATGACCTTCTCATGTATATCTACAAATAGTTTTCTGGTTTGGTGACAGATTTGTAAGATTATACAGTATTTTTCCCCATCAGTGTATCCTGGGAATCCTCTTGATAGCAGATGACACTGGTGACCTGCCCCTTTCACCCTCACCACTTCAGTGACATTAATCTGACAGCACTCACATTTAGTTTTTAGTTTTTATCTGACCATTGGAGTTGACTTTGTTATCTGCCTGGGAAGCCAGAATTTTGTGTTCTCTGGGTAGAACTCTTAAATATGAATTTTACACTGGCTCTCAGAATTCCACAGTAGGATTAATCTACTTATACTTAAAGGGGTATTTCATGATAAACTTGGCTGCTTTGCATTCCCTATTTCACTGTAGTAGGATCACCTAAAAAATGAAAAAAAAAAAATTCCTTTTATTAAAATCCTCATTTTAGGATCAGCTTCTGGGTGAAACCAAAACAAATTCCTCAAAAGTATGAAATATATTCTGACAAAGGGTTCTTTTTTTTTTTTTCTCCCTAGTACTAGGAAACAAACTCAGGGCCTTGCATATATGAGGCAAGTACTCTACCACAGAGCTACATCTTCAGCCCTTTTTTATTTTTTGATCTCATTTTGAGATAGGGTTTTGCTAAATTGCCCAGGCTGACCTTGAACTTGCAATCTTCCTGCCTCAGACTCCTGAGTCACTGGGAATACAAGTATGTACCACCACACCTAGCCCCAATAAATAACTATTTTTTGGTACATAATAATAGTGAGATTCATTGTGGATATATTCATAAATGTACTTCATTTGATCAGTTTCATTCCCCAGTAACTCCCCTTTTCCTTCTCCCTTATCCCCTTCCTCTATTCTACTTGTCTTCCTTCTATTTTCATGAGATTCTTTTTTTCCTTTTGTCCCTTGAGCTTCTACATCTGAGAAAAAGCATATGGTCTTTGCCTTTATAAGTCAGTCTTATCTTACTTAACATCATGCTCTCTGGTTCTATTTTCCTGCAAATGATATAATTTCAATCTTTATGTCTGAATAGAACTCCATTGTGTATATATACCACATTTTTTTCTTTAACCATTCTTCTGTTGATGGACACCTAGACTGGTTCTATAACTTAGCTATTGTGAACTGTGCTGCTATAAACAGATATGCATGTATCACTACAGTATGCTGACTTTAATTATTTTGAATAAATACCAAAGAGTGGCATAGCTGAGTCATACAGTGGTTTCAGTCTTAGTCTTTTGAAGAGTCTTCATACTGATTTCCGTAGCAATTGCAGTAATTTACAATCTCAACAAAAGACGTGACTGATACTAAATGCACATATAATCCTGTTGCTTCTGAACTTGAAATTCAGCAGTGGGTTCCCCTCAGCCTACCATATAAAGCCCATCCTCAGGAATATGTCCTATACTCACCTTGTATTTCAGCAATAGTAAGCAACTTACACATCATCCACTGGGAGATTCCATGCTTCCATGTGTTTGTATTGCCAGTTTTATAGTATCTATCCCTCCTCATCCAGTACTTGGAATGGCCCTACTGATCCTTGAAGGTGCAAACTGATTATCATCCCCTCTGTAAAGCTTAACCATGCTTTCCTGACAGAAATTCCTTTTCTCCATCATTCAGTTAATTGAAATATTTAATATAGGGTCTTAAAAATTATCCCCACCAGATGCTCAATTCTCAAAGACACAGTTGCAGGGAATTCCTGTATACATACAAACTCACACTCATACCATTATAAGCAAAACTCTTTGAAATGCAGATGTAAGTTGGAGCAAGCTATGTTTCATACTTAACTAGCTTCATGCCAGTCTAATAAAGCTCATGGTCAAATTAATTTTTTAAAAATGCTTTTTTCCATATCATCAGCTTAGGAAACAATTTATAATAATTGAAATTATGGATGATAAACTCAAGAATGCCAAAAGTTCAGTGTCATTAGTTTTGCTGTAACTACTGTATTTCTTTACATATATATCTTACATTTAGGCCATGCTGTACTTGTAGGCATAATTTTCGTTTATTTGCAGACCCTGGTAAAGTTTAGGCATATACTGTGAACACCATAAATGTAAGCTGAATAGGGGAAAAAAATGAAAACAGTTACTGTGGCCATTAGATTGAGAACATAGATCTTAGGAGGATGAAATATTTAAGGTACAAGAAGTTACTGAACCTAATGCCAGCCTGAAAGGAGGTATCAACTGAGACAGTTAAAGGTAGGAAGTAAAACGTGGGCTGCTATAAAGGGACCCTGGTTGACTTAATAACCAATGAGCATTTATTTCATAATTCCTTCAGTCAGTACATGTTTACTAACTATTTGCTGAATGCTACACATTATGAGTTTCCAGAGAAACTAACAAGAATAAAAAAATGTACTTGTAGCAATATAAAAAGAGGAGTTTTATTGTTGTAGTTGCTGATTTCTAAAGGCTACACTGCCAGGTTTCCAGAAAATTTATTCTTAACCTTTGCTTCATGACTACTTGCTAAAATAAGATAAGCTAAGAAATTACTTGTGAGTTGCCTATTCATCCAAATGTAGGAACACTGGGCTAATTCCTATTAAAGGAGTAAGAATTTATTCCTTGGTTATCTTTAATAATAAGAGAAACTCCTGCCTGGCAGATGTTAAATTGTAATAGTTTATCCAGAGTAAGAAGATAGTGACAGCCTTAAAGAATCCTTTCTAGTATGTAAGTCTTAAAAGGGAGTTAAGATAATAATGAACACCATTACTGCAGACATCATCAGAGTCCAGCAGCACATGAAGGCTCTCCCTTCCAGCATCTGCCTTTTAGGCTTTGGATGGCATGACACATACCAATTTTGTCTTCAGGTTCTCAACTCAGCATCACACTGCCTCCCCACCTCTCTCCAAGGGGACTATAAAAATGCAGACAGAAGAGGTGACACCTACCAAAAACCGGCATCATCCTTTTATAGGTTTAAATGCTGAAGAGTGCTTATTCAATAATCCTATGTGGACCCTTTGCCTCTGTCTTAACATTTTTCCAGAAAGAGTTTACCTGACTTGAATTACTAGGTTACATGAACCAGTCTAACTAGAACTTATTTGGAAGGGAGGAGGTGAGAAATCAAGCATGGAGTTATGGAATTGACTGTGGGTATTTCATGACAGAGGAGGAGAAAGAAGAATGTTCATAAAGTAACGATTGAGTTCATAGCACCACAATTTGCAATAGATTTCAGCTTCACCTTTTTCTTCTTGCGCATCTACTGGAATCAGGCTTCTATGCATAAAGTAATGCATGTACAGTAGTTAGCTCTACCCAGACTGAAGAGCCCAAGGTTTAATCTCAGTTGTGCACTGATGGAGTATAATTTGGAAATTCAGAAAGATGTATGAAATGCATCTAAATTTAGAATCTGACACAATGGTGGTTGCTAGGAGCTCAAAAAGAAATCAAGGAACAAAGGGAGTGGCTTTTGAAATGGTTGAACTCATTTACAGAAGCAGAAAGACTGTACCTTGTAATGTGGCCTCTGTGCTACCTTGAACTCTATCAGAATGAATGACTAAACAACTGGAGGGGCAGCTCAATTAGAATGGCATAAAAGCTAGAAACCTGTGAGTAGCAAGAGAGCTGGATTTCATTACAATAAGCTGGGACTCAAGTATGAAAGTCACATTAAAAATACCTGAATCTTGTGTCTAATTTCTTGTTGTTTGGGTCAAAAATTGTCTCCTGGTTTCATGTCATGATAAATATAAGGTATTCTATTTGATCTTGTCATTTTTAAAATGCCATATGTGCAATTTCTTTTGTCACACTTCACTTTCCTCTAATTCTACTCCTCCTACATGAGTGTCACACAAACTCATTTCCTGCAACTTCGTTTGTTAGCATTAAGCATTTCACAAAGATTCAGGGGAGCAGGGAGTGAAGTGAGGAACTGGGAAGAACAGAAAAGCTTGGTTTAAGCAGAGATTGTCATGATTGGGTACAGTTATTTAGCTACTTTCAATAGTGTTCCAGCTAATTCCTTCAGTCCTTCAATTAGGCAGATCCAGCTAGAATTCCAAGAAAGATAATACATTCTTGTTCAAACTAGCTGAGACATCACATTGGCTACTGTCATACATTTCTTGTATATATGATGCACAAAAACCATTCAGAGGACAAAGAAGTACCATGTAACGATTCAAGTGATAGAATCTGCAGGAATGTCTAGCACATGTAGAATAGCAGAGGCACTGTGGGGGCTCGGTTGTTTTCACTAAAAAATAATCTTCCGTTCCACCAGGATCAACTGAAATCACACTTCAGGTTCTCTGTTCATAGGTTTCGGAGAATGTCTTTATTCAAACAAACAGACAAACCACCAGAGAATAATAGCCCTCCCTTTTTTTCTCACAATCTGTTTCAACTTTATTTTAAGACTGCATTCATTCCCCACAGTCAGGAAAGTTTCCTAACAGAACAGCCTTTCTAGTTTTCAGCAATCCAGCTGTCCCCACTGGTTCACCTCTTGTCAACTTCTCTAGGTCATGAGGCATGTTTGCAAAGCTCAAACCATCAAGGAAGTCCTTTGACTTGCACGCACTACGTGGAGATGCCTGTGTGAGATCACACTTAGTGACAGGTCACAAGCATCAGAACTCAGAGCTAATTCTTAGACACCCCCTGAGGAACTCAGCCCTGAATGAAGGCCTCTCTGGCACCTTTCACTGTGTGGTCTGAAGACTTCCTGCTGGCTCAGAGTGAAGGGAACTTCAGAGTTAAAAGTAAAGTTCCTGAACTATATAACTAAATCTTCATTATATTAAAAATAGGAAAAGGAGAACTAGGGAAAAAATAATGAAAGACAGAGTCCAGGGGACCCCAGGGACCAAGGCAGTCAAACTCTAAGGGAATGTGCCTGCAAAAGGTCAAGGGGGCAGCAGGGGAAAATTGTGATTCCTCATGAAGAGCTGCTGAGTCTCCAAGATGAACAGAAATATCTAAAATCCTGAAATATCAGGCCATCTTTGAAGAGTGAAACAACTTCTCCCAGGGCTTCCATAATAACATTCACACCTGTTTTGTTCAGTTGGTTACTTTCCCCCAGCTCTCCTATCAGTCTTCCTCCCTTTCCATCTTCTTCCACCTGCATTTCAATAGTAGTGCTCCTGGGGTTCCTTACCAAGCACCTGTCTCTGTTCACTGCATAAGCTCTTTCCAGGTGAATGCATCTGTTTCTATAGTTACACCCACTGCTGTTGTCTACTGACTACATCTTGAATTAAAATCTCCCTTCTGAGATCCACCCCAGCCTCCAAATGCCTTCTCTACAAATATACTTGTGTCCACAGGTATGTCTAAATATGGAAGGTTGATCTACCTTCACACCCAGAGTTGCTCCTCCTCTCATGTTTATCTGCTTGATAACTTCTCCCTTACCATTTAGTTCCATACTCTCACATGGGATCACTCACCAGCTCTATGTATTATGCTTTATTTGTTTGTATTTAATATTTTATTAATTGGAACCTACTATGTACCAGAAACTAAGCTAGATTCACTAGATTCAAAGTTATATAAGAGAACAGAGAATTCTCATGAAGCTTACAGTCAAGTTGGGGAGACATACAATAAACAAATAAGCAATAAAATCATTAGAGCTTCCCCTAATAATGATAGGGTATATATTTCACAGTGTTCAAAGACAGTTTCTGAGGAGGAAGACTTCAAACCAACCATTAAAGTTTATGAGGGAACCAACCCATTGGGAAAAGAGTATGATGGGCTAAGGAACAAAATGGTTCAACCTTCCAGAAGTGGAGAGTTCATTACATGGTCCATCAGAAGGTCAATGAATGTCAAGAGTGACATGACATGTGTTTATTAGCTAGCACTTGCTGAGTGCTCTTCATGACCCTTCATTGCATGAAGTTCAATAATCACATTTTTCACTCATATTTTCCTCATGATTTTTATCCGTGTTTTGAGAATTAGAAAGCCAAGTCACAAGGAAGTCAAGTAATTTGTACCAAATCACACAGGTACTACCTAAGCAGTAAGCTGAGATTTCAATCCAGATAGGCTGAGTCTATTGGCATTATGTTATATTGCCATCTATTGTCACTTAGTTCAGAAGCAGGTTTTGCAGGGACTTTAAGGACATGATAAGGAGTTTGGATATTATTTTTATTGGAATTGAAAAGTCACTGGTAGTTCTTAAGAAAGGAGATGATGCTTACTCTCTGAGATTCTCTGAAGTTCCACTCCATTGGCAAATTCTCTCAACGACTCTGGCTTATTGTGTCAATCTCCACTTTTAGCACTGGTCAATCCACTCTCTGAGTTGCCATCAGATTTTAAAACTTATTAAATCCAAACCTAGTCAAGTCACAGCCCTGCTTAAAATTCTTCAATAGCTATCCATAGCCTGCAGGGAAAAAAATCCAAGCTCCTCAGCCCAGAACATATGGCACTTCACAATCTCTTCTCTGCTTCTCTCCCCAGGCTCACTCAAGCCATATTGGGATTTTCATCCTGTGCTCTCACCACACTGAATGTCTCTGAGTTCCAATATATACTCTTTCCTTTTCCCCTGTACAAGAAAGAGAAACTTACAGGTGAGTATTACAGTAATTTTTCTAAGATGCACTGAATTTCTTGCTATTTCTACTGCTACATGCGCTCTTCTCTGGCAAGAGCATAGTTTCCTGTCTTGAGATCACCTCCTGGTCTCTCCCCGCCACACACACACACACACACACACACACACACACACACACTTTGTTTAGCTAATTTTACCTGCTGCCACTTGAGAAACCTCAGTTCTGCAGCCACCTACCCCTGGCCCTGGTGGTAAGGTGTGAGAAGTCATCCTTTCCCAATACCCTCTATCATTTATGTCCTGGCTCTTATCACACTCATTTTAGTTGTTTACTTGTCTTCCTCCCAATAAATTATGTCCCTTTTGAGTTTAGGGACTTTTCCCCCTTATTCATTAAGCCAATACCTGGTACATAACATAGGCTTTAATAAAAGTTTGTTGGATGAATGAGAAAGAGGATGAATAAGTGAGCTGCAATAATTCAAAGGAATGGTCAAAAAGTAATCAATGGTGATAAGGTGCTGCATGATTTATTTTTTTAGGGACTATATACTACTTCAAATGATGATATTTACAAACTCATTCTACCATGCATAACCTTCCAAACAAAAGCAATCAATCAGTAAACACATTTGAACATCTCTGTTAAAAGCAGATATGATGATGCTGGGGTCATATAATCTATAATTTGGGAATTTGAGGAGAAAAAAATATGATAAAAAGTATAATACTAATATGCTTAGAGTATTTTACAGTACATATTTCATAATGCAAAATTTTCATGTGTTCATGGTGATCCTGAGACATGGGCATGTGTATCATTGACAACCCCCACTTTAGAGATTAGGTGATGGAGATCTGAGGGGTTGAAGTCTGACAGAAGCTCAGCAGCCAATAAGTGGCAGAACCCAACTTGAACCTAGGTTTTTCAAATCTAAATAGTGCAATTTATTTAATGTTAAATGATATTAGAAAATATTTTATGATTACTTTCCAAAAATATTTACTTGGGCAAAAGAGCTCCAACCATGTACTATGACTTAGGAGATATATAGCCTATAGTAAGGCATTAATTTTTTATTTTCAAATTTGCTATAGGCTCCAAATTTCAAACTTCTGATACCACTTGAATTGTTAACATTATCAATCTTGCTACAAAGGCTTAAAATCCTGGAGTTTTCTGACTCTGAAGCAAGTTTTGTTTTCGACTTGAGACTATTCATGTATTCCAGCCATTTTGTCAGTCATTCCACGGCCAAAAACCACAAATATTATTACCTTTATCCACTCAGCATCAAATGAATTTTAAATAATTCATTTCTAGAGCAGAGTTAAGAATTTTATATGTATTTATGATGTTGTTTTGTGCTGTGATCATGAAAAATTATAATGCTCTGGTTTGTGATTAACTTTCAACTTCATGCTTTAGAGAGAGAGACTCTAGAAGAGAACACCCACAGCTGTTAGTCGGGTTTATAGAAAAACATCCCTGTAAGTAGGACATGTTTAGTTATTTGATTTAGAGGAGAAATGTAAATGGAAAATTATCCAAGGAGGCAGAGTAATTAAATGACTTTCCATGATTTAAGTCCCATTCATTATAGAGATGTACATTTTGCCTAAGCATTTTTTAAAAATTTCCAATAAAATGAATATGCCCAATTTCTATCGGCTTGAGGAAGGCATATGGGAAACAATAAAAATGATAAAGGAAGGTCTTTGGCTGAGAGTCCCCTCCAACAAATATCACTTAACAAGGCTGGAGATGCAGACACTGCCTTTTGTGCTGGGGTGCAGTCAATCAAGAGGTCTCTGGCTCTGAGACAGGATCCATCACACTGCACCCGAGCAAAGACACAGAACTACCCATTACTATCAACGATTTCTTCTAAAGTTGCTTTGGACAGAAACATCTGTCAAACAAATATCACCCAACAATTACTATTTTGCAAATAATGCAACTTTCCTGGCTTTAAGGAATTGACAATTTAATGTTAGAGACACACAAACTATCAAGACACATTTGCCACTTTGGGAGGCTGAAACAGGCGAATCACAAGTTCAAAGCCAGCCTCAGCAATGGTGAGGTTCTAAGCAAATCAGTGAGATCCTTTCTCTACATCAAACACAAAATAGGGCTTGGGATGTGGCTCAGTGGTCAAGTGCCCCTGAGTTCAATCCCCGGAACCAAAAAAAAAAAAAAAACAGATTTGCTAAGTGTTCCAATTGATGCTTGCATAAAGTGATATGCTGTAATTTGATTACATATTTGTACTTTTTGACATTTTTTCTATTAATGTTTTTGTCTTATTAGAAGTTAAGAATTGAGCCGGGCGCGGTGGCTCAAGCCTGTAATCCCAGCACTTAGGGAGGCTGAGACAGGAGAATCGCAAGTTCAAAGCCAGCCTCAGCAATGGCGAGGTGCTAAGCAACTCAGTGAGACCCTGTCTCTACGTAAAACACAAAATAGGGCTGGAGATGCGGCTCAGTGGTTGAGTACCCCTGAGTTCAATCCCCAGTACCAAAAAAAAAAAAAAAGAAGTTAAGAATTGGAGTTGTATGGTTTTTAACTTTTTATTTTGAAAAATTTAAATATATGCAGAGAACATTATAAGAAGCCCCACACTTCCACCAATCAACTTAAATATGGCCTATCTTACATCATCTATATTTTCCCACACACACTTTTATAAAAACCACTCTCCCTACTCCCTCTGAGTTGTTTAATAGCAAATCCAAGGAATCATAATACCATATTTATAAATATTTCAGTACGTATCTCTATAACACAAAAGGCTATGTTTAACATAAGCACAATATTATCATCACCAAAGTTGAGTTTAATTTGCTCTTCTTTTTCTAACCTCTTTAGATAGGTATATCTGACTTTTTTCCCTCATATTTACATTGAAGACTAAAAATTCCCTGAGAAGAATGGCTTTAGAGGCACCCTATAATTTGGAATGTGTCATGATTTCACTATATTTAGTAAAAAATATAACTTCCAATTTTATATGATTTATTCTTTGATCCACAATTTATTTAGAAGTAGGTACTTACTTAATATGGGGGAAATTTTTTTATTTTTGGTTTTGATTATGTTTTCAATTTGTAGCTAATTCTACTGTGGTCAGAGAACATACTCTGTATAATTTCAGCCCCATCAAATTTCTACAAACTTGTATTTCAGTGCTTTGAAATTTGTAAAAATGGGCCTCATTGCCCAGCATTTAAACAAGATGTTTAAACCAATATGAGTAAATGTTCTGAAAGCACTTGGAAAAAAATGTTTGTTCTGCTGTTACATGCAGAGCTTTATTGATATCAATTAGATCAATAGTGTTAATCATGTCATTACAATCTTCTATATCCTTACTAATTTTGTTTTCTGCTTATTTTATCAATTTCTCCCAGTGTGGTGGATGCTATAAAATGCCACCCAAATCCCTCTGATGAAATGAAGGACTTAGTACCATAGCTACAAAAAGGGATATAGGCAGAGAACTCTTAGCTGTTGGCTGCCTTCAGTTACTACCTACAGCCAGTGACTGATGTTCATGGAGATGTTAAGACCTGGCTTCCTTGTCATTGAGTGATGTTTCAAAGGATCATCTCATTTTCAGAGGCCTCCTTTCAATAGACTAAGATGTCTATAGAGAAGGCATTAGATCTCAAATTTCCCTTCTGACCAATTTTGCTTCTTGCCCTTTTTTCTAGAGCTGCTGATGCTGGTAGTGCACCCCAACAAACCTGCTACATGTCATCTCCAGCTCAGTGACTGCTTGCAAAAAAACCAAAGTGTGACAGTTGGTGCCATGAGTTATCCAAGAAAGTAGCCATGGAAATGAGCCCTCGGAACTGGATCCTCTGTCACCCAGCTAACAAGAAGACTGCTCTTCCTGCTGCAGAAGGCACAGTTAGACCAGAGAGCCTCCCACAAGTAGCAGTTCAGTGGTTGCACTCTTACAGCTGTTGGACTACAATGGTATCCTGGTAGAAGGGAATGTTCTTGCTAATGAAACTAATCCCACCTTAGAGAAATAGGAAGGAGATTTATAACTACAAAGACAGTGAAATTAGAAGGCTACTCTTAAGCTCACTTGAACTTTTGGGGGAGGAAATATTGTTGTTTTTATTATTTTTTTTTAAGTTAAGAATAATTAACCAGCAATTAAAAGCTAAAGTGTAAAAGAAAAAGTGATTCATTGTTTGTATACAGAAAGCTCTTCTACAGTTTAGATGGCAGAGGAAGCTGAGGATCAGACCCAGGACTTAATTGTATAAATAGCCAACATCCAAAGAAGATTAAAGTCACAGCCAAAACAAGGCATTAATGTCAAGGTTGGGACCTGATTCAGGAAGAATGGAAACCAGTTGAATCTTGGAATTTCCCTGACCCATCTGAGCTATCAGAAGTGGACTAGTAAATGTTTGGGTAATCCCCTGAGTGAAGAAAATTCAATGAAATCTCCACTAATGATCTGCCTCCACCTCCCCTTAGCTACTAAAACAGTATCTAGGATTAAGTCACAACTCTGCCAGGAACTTCTGGGCCTGATAAAAGAAGGAAATATCTATACTCCAAAGATCCAGCTGGATGTTCTGATGGGAGCTGAAGGATTAAATGTGAGACTATAATCTGAGAATTTTTGGTTCAGGGGGTTGAACACTAGCTGGATAAGGAAGAAATTCTCCATTTGGAAGAACCCTCATGGGATACAGAATTTAACACCTTGTCAAGGATCCCATGAGTTGTTCCAAATAGGCTACTAAGATGGCTCTGAGAAACATGGAAAAAACAATTACTCACACTGAGTAGAAATTCCTGTATGGCCATAGCAGAAGGAAGGATTCAAAGGCTTGCAAAGCTGTGCTGGAGTGAATATGCAACATGAAGCAGAAAGCCAAGTGACTGTTACATGAACAGCCCAAAGAACACAGTTTGCATAGGCAAGAATTAATGCACTCCTGAGAGGGACATTAGCATCACTAAGAAATTCAGAGGAAGCTTTTCTTGGCATGATGGGACTCAAAATGAAAGATGCCATTATAGGGATTGGTAGTGATTGTCATGATAAATAAGGTATTAATTATCCAAAGCTAGATGGACAAAATTATCACAATTAATGACAAGTTCAAAGGATTCTTCCTCTCTTCTTTCTCTGGAGCTCCAATTACATGTAAGTTAGTCTCTCAGTGCTGTCTTCTCTCCCTCTTTTTAAAATTTCCATTATTTTAAAAGGTTACTTACTTCTCTATATTTCTTTTGACCTACATTTCAGTTTCCTGATACCTCATCAGCATTGATTAATGTGCTGTTAAATCATCTTCAGAGGACTTGAGTTTGCTGCTTTATTTTTCTATTCACTTATATTTTCTACTTTTCTATGAAAGTTCTCAATTTTCTCTATTACGTCCTTAAATATTCTGCATAGTTATTTTCAGTCTCCATCTGATAACACTATCATCCAATTCCCTTGTGGATCTATTTCCACTCTATATTTTTCTCTTCATTTCTCTTGTTTTCTCATTGCCCTGCTGAAATGTTATTGGATGATATATGTCATTTATAATTTTTTAATAATATGAGGCCTAGGACGTTCTCATGTTCCTCCAGAGAGGATAGACACCTACTTCTGGCAGAGGCTGGGATAATAGCAACCCTGAATTAGGTGTATATGATTATAAGAAATAAGAAAATATTTGAATCTTCACTTTAGTGCCCTGGAAGATCAAACTGTTCTCTAAGCACCTTTAACCTTTGGGTATAGTTCCAAAACATGAATAATTTACCAGGACTCACCTGGTTAGCAATCATAGAGTTGCAACTTTTGTTCTTCTGGTAACATGACACTATCCTAACCTCTTCACCCCATCTCATCCCACTGACCACTTTTTCAAGAAACAGCTGCTCCATGTGAATTTCTGTGCTTTAGATTTGGTTCTGTAAATATTCACTGCTTTGTTAGTTGACTTCAATGGACTCATTTGTGTGTGCAAGTGTGTGTGTGTGAGGCTATGCATGAGTGTGTGTATGCAGGTTTCTTAATTTTCATTTGTGGGAAAGTAGTTGCTTCTGTGATTTGGATATGACTTGAGTGTGTGCCACAAGGGTTCATGTGCTGAGAGCTTGGTCCTCTACTAAGGTATGAAATGGTAGAGTTTTAAGAGGTAGGGCCCAGTGGAATGTGATTAAGGCATAGGGGTTCCCTCAGAAGGGATTAACGCTATTCTCCTGAGACTAGACTAATTCCCAGAAGAACACACTGTTACAAGCAAGATTGAGTTTCCTTCCACTGAAACCCTCTTCTACGCCCACCATGAGGTCCCACCAGATCCAAGTGGATGCCATTGCCATGCTCTTGAATCTCCAGAACTATGAGCTAATAAGACCCATTTTCTTATAAACTACCAGCCTCAGGTATTTTGTTATAGTAATATAAAATGGACTAAGACATTTACATTATCTAACTTACCATGTTTGGCATTCTAGAAATGTTCTCTTTATTATTATTCTCAATATTTTTGTCTGGGCATATTATTACAGATGAACATTAAACTCAACTTGGAAAGTTCCTAAAAATATTCATTGTGATTTTATTGGAATTTAATTTAAAAATTATTTTAGTATAAAAGACATCTTTTTTGTTTTTATTTTTGGTGTTTGATAAAGTATCTCATATACCTGTAGTGTCTTTTATCCTTCAATATAGATTTGCTGTTATCTTCAGGATGGCATGCATATTTCTGGTTAAGCTTATTTCAGTACATTTAATTTTTTCATTATTATTTTGAATAAAATATATTTTTCTTATTTGTGCTAGTGATTATTGCTAATGCTAAGATATTTGAATTCTGCACATTTATTTTGTGGTTTTATGCATTATATATTAAAAAAAACAGGCAAATGTCTGACATTAAGAATTCGTTGAATACATGAAACAGTAGAATGTACACAGCAAAGCAAAAGAACAAAGGAATGAAAGTGAAGCCAAAATAAACTATCCAAATTATAACCTGGAGAAAAAATATAGAATAAAAAAGCAAAGAAAAAGAAAGAATAGTATGAGATATGTTTGAATCACTCTAACATCCTAATATATGTGTGATTTCCATAAGGAAATAAAGGGAGAATGGAGAAGAAACTGAAAAGAGTGCATGAACAGATTATTTTCAAAAATCATCCAAAGCATCTATCCACAGTTCAGGGGAAATAATGAAAGTCAAGCAGAATAGACGTAAAGATTTACACCTGGGCACAACATGCTCAAAAGAGAAAAATGTTACAAGTAGCCAGAACAAAGGACATATTATATCTAGGGCAAGAACAGAATGAAGACTGACCTTGATAAAAACAAAAGAAATCAGAAAACAACAAAATGGCATCTTGGAAGAGATATAAGAGAACAAAAGAAAGAAACAAACAAAAAACCCTAAAATTCTATGTCCAGAGCGGGGCGGGGAGGAACACCCTTCAAAGGCATAGGCAGATGAGATATTTTTAGAGGAATAACATTAAAAAGAAGAGTGACTTTCTTTCATTACTCCTTTCATGAGGAGAGTCAAGAAATACTAAAACAAGGGCAGTGTTACTAGATGGCCTCTCTCAACCTGGAAAATGGATGAACAGCACTGAAGAGGGTGCTGTTGAAGGACTGATTCTTAAATGCTTAAAAAAGACTATTGACTTCCTGTAACAATGATAACAGTGTGCTGTGAAGTTTATAACATGTGGAAGTAAAATTTTGATGACAATAACACACAGGCCTGGGTGGAAACACCTAAACATACTATTATAAAATATCCAAAGTACTTGTTCAATAGCAAAATAATAACTCAAGTTAGCTTATAATAAATCAAGAATACATGATGAAATATCTAAAGCAACCAGATCAAGGTCATCTTACAGTGTACCTACAAAGCCAATATAATAGATAAAATGAAATAATAAACAACACTTGAATACAGAATAAAGAAGCAAAAAAGAATAGATGGCACAAATAGAAAACACAGCAAAATGGCTAACGTAAACTCAACCATATTAGTTCAGTGATTATTTAAAGAAGTAAGCAACTGGCAGCTACTCACAGATCAGAAAATTAATATAATTAATCACTGAATTAATATATGGTTTCTAATCATATATATGATATATTCACTCAGAGCAGTACTAATATATTTCAAAGGATAAAATTAAAATATTAACTTACATAAAAACGTAATGATTCTATTCTTAGTCCCTTCTGAAAATAGAAACAACACTTGATATATTTGAATTCATGGTCCTTAGTGTTCTTGTATCTGAAATATTCTACATCTAAAAACTCTAAAAATTCTGAGGCCATAAATAAACTCTCATTATGAATAAAGTTTGTACAATATTATAAATGTAAGTACTCTATGAGTAATTGTGCTTCAAATTTAATGGAAGTTTTGAAAAGGTTATCTAAAATTCCAGACATCATACAAAAATCTGTTGAATGAAATAATATTGTGTGAATAATTTTACCCATTCAGACTTTGTTTAAAAAAAAAACAAATTTTCACATGCAAATTCAAAACTAAATGCTATCTAAAGAAAAATAACATGTTAAGACAAAAAGGACTTCTACCTTTGAAGCTTCAATCATAATATTTTCTTCATGTTGCATTAATTGAATAAAAAGAGAATATGCTAAAATAATTTTCTTGTTATTTAAAACAGTCACTTTGAAAGCACAGGCAACAGGCAACAAGTTTGCTCTGTAATATAATGAGTCTCCCTGAGGTTTTGACACCAAGCAGACAAGGATGAGCCAGCAAAATCCTCTGTAAAGCATTCCTGACAATGAATGATGAGAAACTGGATTTGAGTGAAATTCAGCCAGAATGAACAAGATAAGTTCAGAATGGCTAAGAGGCAGAGAGTGTGTGACAGGCAAACTCTCTGAAAGGAAGGAGAGTGAGACCTGGCTGCCTTACTTAGTTCATTGTTGGAAGAAGCAGGAGCACATCCACATAGCACCTATTTATTAAAGGAGAGGCTTAACAACTATTCCCAGGGGATTTAGCGACCTCTGGCAGTTGAGAATGATTCCTTTGTCAAATAAGCTGCAGGACAACCTTCTTTGCTGCTGAGTTCAAGTGACCTAAATTGATTATAGGAAAATAAATGCTGTTTACAAACCTAATATTTCTCTAGGCTGACAACAGACAAGGTGATGGAGTCTGGACCTATCTTTATAAAATTACCTTTTGTTGCTTTGCTATAACAAATAATTAAAAATAAATAATAATAAAGTGTGATGCTAAAATTTAAACAATGGGAGAATGACAAACAATTACATTAGAGGACATGATGTATTGTTTCAAAAGCCTAATTTGTCTATATTGAGGTGAAATAAAGTTTAGGCATTTGAAATACCATAACTATTAAGTTTAAAATTTGCACAGCCATTTTTCTGGGATATTTTTCCTAAATGTTTCTATTTTCCTGATATTTTATGCCATTTTTCATTAATGCAATATTCTGGAAAGTGGCAATGGATTTTAAGCTTATGATAATTAACCTGATAGTATTTATAAGAATAGGAGACTGGTATTTACCACTTAACTTTCCATAATACTTTAGTCATCTTAATTGATTTTATTTTGAAGGATTGCTTTTACAAATGTTAAAAACTGATAAATTTATTTCTGTAAGTTTCTTTTAAAAATAAAATATGATTTTTTGGTATTTATCTTTAAAACGTCAATGTATTACAATGACTTTAATGGAGAGCTTTAATAATTAAATAAACCTTTTATTATTGCCTCTACACATTGACAAAAAGAAAATGAGAATTATTTTTGTACAAAACTTATTTCATATTTATACTCTAAGCTAATACATTCTGTAAAAGCTTGATGAGTTCTTTTAAGGATGTTAAAGAACTGATGGATCCACCAAGTAACTGATGGGTCATTTATGGCTTAGGATGGAATCCCCTATATAACATAAATTGACAGTTGGGCTATATTTAGCTAAACTATGGGCATGCATCTGGAACATTTGGAGACTATTGATTAGGCAACCCAGAAATCAGGCTTAAAGGTAAAACAAATTATTGGTTTAGATTCCCTAAGGTATATACCCACAATTATTAGGATACTGAATGTGGAAAGTGAAAACCTTTCTGGAATATTGTTGATGTCATTTAACATAGAGAAGTGGTCAAAAATAAAAAGCCAGGTGATCATGGAATAACATTTTCCAAGCCCTAAAAGACAATGGATGCCAACCAAGAATCCTATATCCAGCAAAATTGACCTTCAGATTTGATGATGAAACAAAAACTTTCCATGATAAACAAAAGTTAAAAGAATTTACAGCAAGAAAGCCTGCACTACACAGCATTCTTGGCAAAATATTCCATGAGGAGGAAATGATAAC
>PVHX01022340.1:0-27882 GCA_004024805.1 Geosciurus inauris | reverse complement strand
ATTTCCAGGAAAGATGGGGTGGATGAGCTTCTTATGTTCTTATGTTCTGAGGTCTGCGATCCATGTGGCAGGAATTTTCTTGTGTTCCTTGTAATTCTTTAATATGAACTAAAATATCTTGTTAAGTTTTAATATGTTATTGTGGAGGGTCATGGTATGAAACTGGACCATGTGATGGCTTCCACATGAATGAGGATATATGGTCAGGTAATAGAGAGTTTCTCCAAGTTATAGAGTCTAAAGAGGGTAATCTCAGAAGATCTATTGGTCTGAGTGGCTGTGGGGTCAGAAGTGACAGGACATTGTGATGACTCATTAGTAGCTAAGAGGAAGGGCAGGTCAGAGTAATCAAGGCCAATGGGCAGCAGTATTCCAGGAGTGGGGACACGAACCCACCAGGAGGTGGCTGTGCCCTAGAAGACCGATAGTATTATAAGTGGGTATTGCATTTTAGGTACTCACAGAAATGGCTTATTTCTTCATGTGAGAAGTTTTATTGTCTCCATAAGAGAGGCTTGGATGAATATTCCTGGCTCTGATCCAAAGAGGCTTAGATTCTGTGAAGGAGAGGACACAAGCATAGCCTCGCCCTTGTGTGAGCAGAGGGTCTTGGCCCTTGCACTGAAGGGTCAGAGGGTCTTTCCATCGTACCAAGGGAATTGGAGTAGGGAAGGTAAATGGACCCCAGTGTTGGATTGCTGCATTGAGGCCTTGTTTGTCAAAAGTGAGATAGTTAAGGGTAAATAATGCATCTAACAATTTCAAAGAAGGGTCCTTTTCAGTAGAATCAAGTTTCTGAAGCATCTCCTTTAGAGTGTGATTGGTTCTTTCAATGATTGCTTGTCCCTGGGGGTTTTAGGGTATGGCTTTGGTATGGGAAATTCCCCAGGAAGTTAAAAATTCGTTCAATCTGAGGGAGATATAGGCTGTTTTGATTGACCATGGGACACTCATGAATAGCATTGCTTGCTTCAGATCCTTAATTACATGGGCTGCTTTTTCCCCTGTGAGGGCAGTAGCATACACAAGGGAGGAATAGGTGTCAATTATCACATGTACAAATTTAAGTTTTCCAAAGGTAGGGATATGAGTGACATCCATCTGCCATAGAGAGTTGGGTGTCAGCCCACAGGGGTTGACTCCCTGTGGTTGGAGTGGGCCCAACGGTAACAATGGACCACAAGAAGAGCATGTATGAATGAAAAGACTATTTGCTGAGAGGTGAAACGTCTGGTGTAAAGCTCTGGCTTGTTCCAGAGTAGACATCATGACTTTAGGCTGACTTACAAGTTTGTCAATAGAGGCATTTCCCTCTGATAGGAAGCCAGGTAACCAAGAATGGGAGTGAATGTGCATAATATACCATGCTTGCTGTCTTATTTCTAGTACAGCCTTTAGGGTAGCCATAGGCTGATCAACAGGACAGTCCCAGGGCCTAAAAATGGAATAAGCAATGGAAGAGCAGACCTTGACAGCATATATGCTAT
The DNA here is from genome assembly GCA_004024805.1 of Geosciurus inauris. Classification (NCBI taxonomy): domain Eukaryota; kingdom Metazoa; phylum Chordata; class Mammalia; order Rodentia; family Sciuridae; genus Geosciurus; species Geosciurus inauris. The sequence goes on along the minus strand of PVHX01022340.1, from coordinate 26,395 downwards.
CAGAGATTATATTAAGAGGAATGGTCTGATATCTTACCAGCACCAGGAGAAGTTCAGTCAATTCAGCTACTTGGACAGAATCAGAATGCCTTTGGACAAATTGATCATTTGTTATATTATATCCCATTACAATGTATCCAAGATGATGAGTGTTGGCATCTGTAAACATGCAAGTGGCCATAGGAATGGGTTTGCTTAAGGGAAAAGCATGAGCGGTCCCTTCTAAGGGAAGATCTTGTAGGGTCTGTAGTAGTTTAGAAGGAGGGAGATGGGAAGACAGTGACACAGGAAATCCCTCCATTATTATCTGGAAGTCTAATGAAGTTTGTAGGAGGAAGGTGATTTGTTCCTGATGAAAGGGTTAGACCATGATGTTAGTTTCCTTATTAAAGATGGATCTAGCTTGTTCTCTGAGTCTTACAGCTAAGGCTGTGATGTAAGACTGGTGATTTTATGGAAGGAGCTCCAGGGAAATTGTGACCATAATAAAGGTCCATTACATTGCCAAAGGACACCTAAGGGTAATTTCAAGGTGGAAAGTACTATGGCTGATAGAGGAAGTGAAGTCAGAAGCTTTTGAAGAGACACTTGGTCTTTGCAAGCCACTAAGATATCATCCATGTAATGAGCAATGTAGCCATTGCTCCTTAAATGGGTGATGGCTTTTGCCACAAACATTTGGCAAATAGTAGGGATGTTTTTCATTCCTTGTGGCAAGACTTTCCATTGATAATGCTCACAAGGGTTGGCATGATTAGGTTCCCAGACTGAAAAGGCCAAGTAAGGCCTGTCTGCCTCATGAAGAGGGATGGAAAAAAACATCCCTGATGTCAATGATGGCTATATAGCAAAGGGGAAAGGGAGGGGAAAGGGAGGCTACCTTGACAGGTACCCATTTTTTCCATTTTCTTGTTGATATGTCTAAGGTCCTGTAATAATCTATATTTGCCTGATTTTTTTTTGAATGACAAACATGGGAGAATTATGAGGGCTGGTGGAAGTCTCAACATGACCTAATACAAAGTTGCTTATGGACAAGGTTCTTCAATGCTGAAAGCTTAGGCTCAAGAATAGGCTACTGCTCCACCCAGCAGGGTGAGGTGTCCACCCAACTAAGGCAGATCAGATCCAACAGTGGGGAAGTGGCCACTAGAATTGGGGGTTCTTCTCAGAGAGGCTTACCTTGTCATGGACTATCAATTCATCATTAGAAACCTTGTCATCCGTGGTAAGGACTGCATCCATTTCTGAAAGTGAATCTCGTCCCCAGAGTGTGTTGGGATCCTCAGCTATAAGAGGGTATATACACCCAGTGTTACCATCGGCATCCTACCATGTCACCTGTGAGGTTACTTTGTGAGAGGGTGTGAGGCCACCAATGCCAAGGATATTAGATCTGCTGATGGATTTCCAGGAAGGGAACAATAAGGCAGTCTTAGTGTCAATAATAGTAATGTCAGCTCCAGTGTCAATGAGACCTTTAATAGGTTTCCCATCAAGATGAATGGTCATGCTAGGTTTTGTGGGGAGCAAAGGTACTATCCAATTGACCCGAGGGATAGGGGCCCTCTTGTTTAGGGGGCTGAGGGTTGCCCCTGTTTAAGTTTAAGGATTGGAGCAACAGTCTCAGGCCCAATGATACCCCTTAGAGGAACAGTAGTGGGCGATATGCCCAGGTTTATTGCAACCCCAACAGATAGGGCCTTGAGAGGGACCCATGAAGGCCTCAGGATATTTGTGAGTCAAGCAGGACTTGAGAGCTGCTGTGAGGGCTGAAATTGAGTCAGGGGTGCAAATTTCTTTAGTGGCAGAAACCCATTTATTAAGATCCTCACGTTTAATTGGTGCAATTGCTGCCTTAGAAGTGGAATTGGCACCCTCCCAGGCAAGTTGCCAAATGAGGGCCTCTTGGCCTGGGCCAAAATCTACTTTCTTTTCAACAGCCTGGATGACACGAGCCCAGAAATTAGGAAACCATTCATCAGGAAGTTTAATAAGATTTTTAAAGAGTTCCTGAGTAGTGGGAGGGCTCAAGTTATGTAGGGCTCTGAAGGCACTGTCCTTGATTTGCTCAAAGTAAATAAGATTGCCAACAAGTGCCTGAGACTGGGGGGACATAAAGTCACCCCTGACCAATAACATACCCATAGAAAAGTTAAGGCCTTGTGTTATATTGTGATGAGCCCTTTCTTCTACAAATTCTTGGTAAGAAGACTTCCATTGAAGGTATTGGGAAGAGGACTGCTAAGAGGACTGCTTTGAGAAGGGAAAACCAGTCAAAGGGAATTTGGAGAGAGGAGGACCAGGACTCCAGATGTTGAAGAAAAAAAGGAGAGTAGAGGCCAGCATCTCAACAGGCCTTGCGTACTTGAGTAAGGTCAGAAACTGGGGTGGGGATCCAGGGGCTTACATTGCCATCTGCCTGGAGATTAACCATGTAAGCTTGTGTGGTGGGTGGAGTTGGGTGAAAAGGATTGAAAGGAGAGAAATGAGTGGGTGGGTCACAGGCAGACGAGACAAGGTAGGGAGGAGGAGGAGTGACTGCATCGGGCGCTGAAGGCAGGGTATGGTAAATACAAGAGGTGTCAGAGGCAGGGAAATTTCCATGCAAAGGGCACTCACAGGAAGTTGAGGATGAAGGATCAGGGCTATGTGATTGATGTTGTGTGGGTACTATAGGGGTTGCCTCATTGAGGACTGAAGAGAGGAGATTTCCCATGGTGAAGGAGTGGAGGCAAAAAACTTTAAAGTGAAAGTAATAGTAATGATAGCAGGAGGAAAACCTACAGAAAAGAAATCAAAAGCAAAGAGGACAGGAAAAACAACTGAGGATTATGAGAAGAAAGTGAGTTTGGGGTCTCATGAGACATAAAAAACACAGAAATGTTTGGGATCAGGGTATGTTGCGCTTTGTGAGTGACTTCTGTGGTTTTTTAGGCCACAGCTGTATACTCACACCGTGACTTGGAAGATCATACGCCAGGCGTTATGGTGGTTCCAGTCACTGGACTGATCAGACACTTATGTGTGACTACCGGATGAACCAGGAAGTAGAGGTATGTTCCCTGACCTAAGTTTATTACACAAAGACAAACAGACACAGAGGATCACAAAACAGCTGATGTTACCTTCACCAGCAAGACAAGAAAGACAGGGGACCACCACAAAATCACATTCCAAGTTTCACTTTCTGAGTTTCACTGAGTTTCCAAGTCAGAGGGGTCAAGCAGGCCACTAAAATGCATTGGCGCCAGATGTCATTTATGTGGTGCCTTGCGTGAGTTCGCTCAACGAGTTGGGGTCCCATAGGATGAGGGGACCGAGGAATGGGGTCCCACGGGATGAGGTCAGGGGTCCTGGAGGACAAAGGACAATGGGGTCCCACGGGATGAGGTCTGGGGTCCCAGAGGACGAGGGACAATGGGGTGGACAGTCGCAGAGTCACTCACCCAGACACCGGGGGTAGGTAAAACTGCTCTGCCAGAGCGAGAAGCAGACCCGTTTATTTCAGTTAGTGTAACAGTTTATATAGGGTCCTTGGACTAATCATGGCCCTGAGGTTAGGTTACAGCCAATAGGGTATAGATTCATGTCAGGCGCACAGTCAGTCAGCATGGGATGAGAAAAGGAGAGGCACTGAAGGCAGCCAATCAGCATGGGGTAAAGAGGAGGGGAAACATTCAAAGTAACCAATCAACATAGAGCAAAGGAGAGAGGAAGTATTGAAGGCACGGGGAGAGCTTCTCTATTGTCCTTACCATGGATGACAAGGTTCCTAATGATGAATTGATAGTCCATGCAAGGTAAGCCTCTCTGGGAAGAACCCCCAATTCTAGTGGCCACTGCCCCACTGTCAGATCAGATCTGCCTTAGTTGGGTGGACACCTCACCGTGCTGGATGGAGCAGTGGCCTATTCTTGAACCTAAGCTTTCAACATTGAAAATCCTTGTCCATGAGCAACTTGCATTAGGTCATGTTGAGACTTCCACCAGCCCTCAAAATTCTCCCATGTTTGTCATTCAAAAAAAAATCAGGCAAATGGAGATTATTACAGGACCTTAGACATATCAACAAGAAAACAAACAAACAAAGAAACAAACAAACAAACAAAAATCCCTGATGTCAATGATGGCTATATAGCGATCTATTGGGATGGCTGAGGGGAAAGGGAGGCCACGTTGACATATATCCATTTTTTCCATTTTCTTGTTGAGATGTCTAAAGTCCTGTAATACACAAGCAATGGATTATAGACATGCACCAATACATCCATCTATCACCTAGATAGTCTTTATGATACTTGTAACTTTCATAACCTGGGTAGTATCTATGCCCTATGTATCTTCCATGACTTATGTAGCCAAATGATTAGTGTAGCCTCTGTGATTCACAGTGTCTATGGCCAGAGTATACTGTATGATATGCAGAACCACAGAGACCAGGAAACCCTCTATAACTTGCTAGCTTTTATCATCTATAATTTTTATAGTATGAGTAGTGTATTATCTATATATTTACTAAGCCCTCTGCATTGTATCTTACATAGTTCTATGGTACCAGTAGTCCCATGGAGAATCTTTTTGGCCTGTGTAGTTTCTAAAACCTAATAAGATTTTATGACCTAAGTACTTTTAGACATATGTAACCTCTGTGTTCTTTGAAACTTCTATGGCCTGAGTTGACTTTTAGCTTGTGTAGCATATATTTTATAAGTAGAAATATTGTTTTTGTATGCACTTATTTGGGTGTGTTTTCATACAGTTCCTGACTTGAGTAATATTTTGAAACTCAGTATGACTACCATAATATCTATGGCCAGAATAGCTAATATGATCTTTTCAGCCTCTACGTCCTGAGCAGCTTTTAGTGTCTGAGTTGCCTAAATGACAAGACTATCTTGAATGACTAGCATAACTTCTGTGGCATGAGGAAACTTGTAACTCTAACCTCTTGATACCAAGTAGCATCTATCACTGGTATAACCTCTGTGATGTGCAAGCATCTCTAACCTGTGTAGACTCTGCAATTTAATTAACATCTTTGACCTAAGCAAACTATATGGTCTGTATATTCTTTACGGCTAGAGTAGCCTAGATGATCTCAGTATTTACTATAATCTGAGTAGCTTCAATGGCCTGAGCAACATAAATCAATTTAGTAGTCTCTATGATCTATGCAGTTTCATGGCAAATATTAATTCTATTCCCTGCATAGCTTCTATGAGTTGCATATCCTCTTTTGTTTGAATGATCTGTAAGATTTGCATAAAATCTGTTCTGAGTATCTTCTGTGTTCTATGAAGTTTTTTATATCCTGAGTACATTCTATGACCAATAACTTTGTAATCTCTATATCTTTTATATCCTAAGAAGTCTATAAATTTGAAGTACCTCTGTGACCTTAATAGCCTAAATGAACTTAGTATCTCCTATTATGTGTGTAGCCTATATAGTTCTATTTACCTCTATCACCTAAGGGACTTCTATTACCTGCATAACCTCTACAAATTGAGTAGGTCCTATGAATTTTGTAGCATTCATAAATGCAGTAGCCTCTATTGTCTGCATATTATGTATGATCTGAGAGAACTCTATAAATTGAGGAACCTCTTTGAAATTTTCAGCTTGTATGACCTCCACAGTCTCTAGGTCTTGCAAAGCCTTTATTGTCAAAATAGTCTTAAGGAACTCTACAACCTCAGTGACCTTCATAGCATCTATGGCATGAGTAGCTTTGATGACCACAGTAGCCCCAAAGAACTATGTATGTAACATAACATGGGTAAACTTTGTGGCCTGAGTAGACTAAAGGACCTGAGTAATTCTATTATTTGCTTAAGTTTTATGACCCATGTGAATTTTATGGCATGAATAGCCTCTACAAAGTATATTCCATGTTCCCTGTGCCTCTGTCATCTTTTATCTTTTATTATTTCTGTAACATCAAAGACCTGAGTATACTCTATGGCCTGCTTATCTTCTATGGCCAGAATAGTTTTTATGGCCTGCATACCTCTATAAATTGTGCAGACATTTCTACCCAGTATTTAAAGTGCTTATAGGTTCTGTGGCTTCGGTTGCAGCTATAATTTACATACCTTATAACATATGAGCAGCTGCTATGTTTTTTATAGGTTCTATGGCCTGAGTATCATCTATTGCCTTAAATCCTTCTATTATATGAAAAATGTTATGAACTGAATAGCCCTTTTGAATACTATAAACTCTATTGCCTGTATATCCTTTAAAACTTATGTAGCCTCTGTGGCTGGAGAAGCCTAAATGATCTGAGCACGTTTTATTACCTACCTCACACCTATGACCTGGGAAGCCCCAGAATGTTCATACATTACATTACCTAATAATTCTCTGACCTTAACATCCTATATAATCTTTCTAAATATTATTGCCTGAGCTTCCTCCCTTCCTCCTAGGCCCAAATTGCCTAAATTTTTATATAAGACACTCTGATCTACAAATTGCCTCTGCCCTGCATAGCTCCTATTTTCTGTGTATCCTGTAAGGCCTGTGTAGCTTCTAATACCTGAATAGCCTCAATGATCTACATTACATATATGCCCTGCATATATTACATGACTCATTTCTGCTTTATATCTTATGTAGTCTGTATGTCCTAAGTAACCTAAATTACTTGATTAGCCTTTATGCTCTCAGTAGCCATTAGTGAAAAGTGTACCCTCTATAGCCTAAATTACATCTATAATCTGAGTGTCATCTATGAACTGAATCTCTATGACCCGTGTACCTTCATGTTGTTAATACTATCTGTGGCCTGCATAATCTCTATGGCCTGAATTACTTCCTTTTTCTGAGAAAGTTCTATGAGCTGGCTAGCCTTCCTATATAGACATTCTCCATAACATTTTGTAGCTTCTTTGACTGAGTATCAGTTATAAATTTCAAAGCCTATAGAATTTACATAGCCCCTATTGCCGAAGTATTCTCTATGACCTGAGTAGTCTGTATGTGCTCAGTACAATACAGAGCTAGGGTTATCCCTATGGTCTATGGGGTCTTTATATCTTGCACAGTCTCTATGTCCTGTGTAGCCACTTTGATGTATGCAGCCAATATTACCCTAGAAGTCTCTACAAACTTTCTATATATATGACCTATGCATATTTTCTGTTTATGTTTCATGGAAACGTTATTTCCTGAGTTACCAAAATTTCTTGAGAAGACTATATGACTACTATGTCCTCTACAAGTGTGTAGACTCTGTAACCTGTATATTTTAGACTTGGATAGCTTTTACACAATAAATATCACTGGTGTTCTGAGTAGTCTCTATGACCTGTGTAGATTCTCTATCCTAGGTAGAGTTTATGGCCTTATAACCCTAAAGGGACTAAGTATACCTACAACCTATGATACGAATGGAATGAATATGAAGACAGCTGCTTCTTTCTTAATGATCCAATACTTTATTTTGCCAGTCCTTTTTATATTCTTTTTAGTGGTGCAAAGCCAAGGGGAGTGATTCGCCAATAACATAGTGGGCATGCATAAAGCTCATTGTTAGAAATACAAGGTCAGTTATGGAACACATCCTGCATTCATGGTTACTTTATCAACTTAGTTTTATTTGTCCTCAAGTTAGCTTCCTCTTTAGGAGCTGACAAGCATACTTTTGTGTAAGATCTGTTTGTTTCTTGAGTACAAATAGAAACTCTTGGCAGAACATTCTGTTTGCAGATGTGCTCTGACCTTTTTATGCTTACATGTCTTGTTTGCAAGCATGCCAGCATCCTGTCACATTTGGTTCTCTACACCTCCCCCTTTTCTATTTTGCAATGAGCATATTACAGCCAAAGTTCTAGTAGTTTCATCTGTCAATTGTTTTTGTTTCCAGAAGTGTTGGAAGACTATATGTAAAAAACAACATAATCCAATGATTACTAAAGTATTATCAAATAAAAATGTTAATAGGGTAGACACATGAACCAAAGGATTGAGATTATTAAGACTTGTAGATAAGTCTTGTAAAATATCTAATCCCATAAGAGTTCATAGTGTCTTTCTAAAGGTATTAATAATTTGTTGTTCTAATTCCATTATTTCAGAAGTTAAATTTTGATGTCCTATCAATAAATGTTTAACTTTATCTCAACCGTCACTGATATTATAAGACACAAGAGTTATACAGAAGTTACAGAGTTCCAATCACACTTAAGCACACTACATGTTGCTAATACAGTAACTAGATCTCCTAACCAGGATACAATATATTGCAAATTTATAACATCAGTAGCTAATTGAGAATCTAAATTTTTGTTGTTGCCACAGCAAATGAGAATATTTATGCCATTCTTGTATATGATCAACAGTTTTTAATCCATTATGGAGCACTATTTCAGCAGTTGCAGCAGTTGCCATGACAGAAGCAACAGCAAGAACAGAAGTGATTATCAATCCTATCATTCAATTAGAATGATGTAATATGACAGACACAGCATCATAAAAATGAGAAACAGTGATAGATTCCAACCAAGGATGAGTTAGATTAATAGGCATCCATACTTCAGTTCTTGTTTTTATAATCATAACCGAATATTAGTTTTGTTCTATACCATTTCACCATGTTCTTTTTACACATTGAATTAATGAACAGATTGTGCAATCAATTTGACCTATAGTTTGATTCCAAATCCAATTTCCTGCTAGTAAGAAAAAAGGAAATTTAACACAAGCACTAGCAACATAAGAAATATTTTGTTTTATGTGGACTTCAAAAGATGAAGGCTGAGATAAGTTTAAAGAAAAAATTTCAGTCCATACAGTTAAATTCCCTGATACTGCCCACAATTTCCATATTTGACCTTGTATTTGAGGATAAGATAAGGTTTGTAACATTGTAAGTACTAAAGCATAATGTTACATCTTTAATGTTTCATTCCTAGATCCACTTATAGTGCCATCATGTCTACGCCACTTCAAAGTATGATTTGAAAACTTTTCTACAAATTCAGAATGATCAGGTTTCCAATCAAGAATACTGATATTAGAAGTATTAACAACTATTTTTGGTTTATGATCTCTAAATTTTTCCCATTCCAGCTGTGATAAAAATGCTTCAAAAAAGGTAGCTGAGCACAAAGGCATAGATTTGTGATTGCATAGAAGAATTATAATATTAGAAGAAGTATTAAAACCTCTAGCAGATATAAGTGCTAAAAATACTGCAGTGCAAAAATTATAATAATTAACTCCCCATGTATTATATGCATGAGTATGATTATGATTTATAATTAGTAAACAAAAATCTTGAGATCTAATACATAAATAACTCCTTCAATAGCAAAACATAAGTTAGTACTGGGATGTGGTTCTTGATATTTAGGCAAATTTAATATACCTCCACATTCTGGGGGAGGAAAAACATCTGTTTGATATTGGAACTGCAGGTTCTCCCCAAGAATCTCCTCCTATTAAAAGAATATTTGGAATATAAGCCCAATAAGCATAGGATTCTGCATTAACAATACTTAACTGACAATTTACAATAGCAAGCATTGCCAAAAATAAATTGACAGAATTAAGAGTTTGACCCATTCTCTTCAGTGTCTTTTCTGCTTCTTGAGTCACCTTCTTGAGCTGTCCCAAAATTGGGGGATCCATGGCATGAGTGGCCATTCATGTATAGAACCCAGAACACAAAGAAAGGATAACTGATTCCAATTTTTAAATCAAATTAAACAAGTCTACATCTTGTACACAAATCAGCTGTACAGTGACTGTCCCCTTTACACAGTGAGGGCAGCAGCTCAGTCCAGGAGCAGGGAAGTCTGCAACACACAGAATCATAAAGGTATGTTTACAACTAACATGTTTCTGGCAGTAGCAATACAGATGTAGGTAGCAAGTCAATGATTTTCATGGCTCAATATCATAGATAGGGAGTGAACTCAGGTTCCAGCATGAAGGCATCACTTAGATTTTAAGGAGGGCAATTATCTACTCAAAGCCAAACATGGTCCAAGCAAGTAATACAAGAAATAAACCTTTATGATCTCTTGTCGAATTGGCTTTCCATCTTAAGATAGAATTAGGCTGGGTTAGAGAATTACATTTGTTCACCATTTGTGAAAACACAATGTTTAAGTGTATAGAATTATACCTGCTAGGCTTTCAATTTAGTAATTTTATTTTGGAAATGACAAAGCAATTTTAAAATTCTTCATTGAGCAACCACTTTATGAAACACACATTTATAATGTTTATCCCATTTATGTCAAGTCTCATCTATTTACTTTTATCTTAGGTTATCTATAAAAATCAGGTTTAGTTAACACTTTAAGTCATCATTTTTGCTGAAGGAAGTCCTAGAAGGAATGATAATTAATTACATTTTAAACATTTTATAGAGAACAACATCTTTTATTGTCCAAATATCTGGAAAGAAAAATATGCGAGGTAGTGATTTTAAAGACATCAGTGATTTTATTTATTTACACAGTTTAAATCAAACTTTTGAATCACATGAATCAAAGGTATTTGGATTCATTTTATAATTTCAGTTTATGAGTGCTCTATATATTGGATTTGATACATGAACACATGTAGCAAGACAATACACAGAAAAACAGCATGTATACAAGGCAATATATAAAACAGAAAATAAAGGCCTCTTGAATTAAAGGAATACCTTGTAAATTAGTCTCTGAGTAAAGTGTTAAAAAACTTTTATAGTTGGATAAAATATATCCAACTATATATAGTCAAAATCAAGAGCTTAAAAAATATAGAATTTAAAACCCAAGAGTCCTGGAAAAATGACATAGCTGTTAATTGTTTCAATAAAGCAACACAAGAAAAATGGAGGGAGAAGAGAGAGAGAGGGTGAAAGAAACCTCAAGTTGATTTGAACACACCTCTTTTTTATCTTTTCTTTTTCTTTGGTTTCAAGGCTTTTATCAGACTTTTCCTTTGCATTGGAATGTAAAGGCCAATGTTCTCTGGCCAAAGGAACTGCTGTCTGTGCAGGGCTTTTTAACCCCTTTTTCCCCAGTTAGCAGTTATGCCAGGTTTGGGTATAAAAATTTATAAAACATTATCTCCCATGACTTTTGAGGAATGAGGCTAGCCAAATAAAAGATAGTTTTTCTCTTTTTTTTTTCCCCCATGCGTTGTAGGCTGGCCTCTTTCCCAGTAGCTTTCTTTATAGGAAAGAGCAAAGCGTAAGCAGGAGCACTAGGTTGAACATCCTTTTTTCTATTCTTTGCTTTTTCATTGTTTTTTAAAATTGTTAAAGCATTTCATATAATAATCATCCTCACTACTATTATCATTATCATTACAAAAATAGTCATCAGTGTCTGATTCAGGAGGCTTAGTAGGAGGTAAAACTACAGCATCAAGCTCCTTCTTACATATATCTATAGCATTGTCTTTTTTATTGCCTCTCCTTCACTTGGGAGAGGAGCCTCTTTATAATTTTTTTTTCCTTTCTTTTAGAATTACTTTCACTTTCAGTTTCAAATAACTGCAAAGATTGTATTATAGCACCATAGAGAGTCCAAAGTTTTATAAACATAAGCTCTCCTCCTTGATGGTGTTTTCTTAACTCTTTTTAAACTAACTTATATTTCCTTAAATTAAGTTGCACTTTAGTTTGATAATGAAACCAAAGGCAATGCTTTTCAATAGTGTTAAGGAGTTCCCAGAGCCAGCATTAGGAAACCTTTACCCCTATTGAATATAAAAGACCTTTAAGCAAAGATAAATACTGAGTTATTAAAGATTGGGAATTTCCCATGTTTTTCCCAAAAGTCCCACTTTCAGTATACTTACTCCGGGGTGCTCACCCTTTCAGTTCCTTCACTGAGCCCCTACACCTGGGTGCCACAATGATGAGAATGGAATGAATATAAAGACAGCTGCTTCTTTCTTAATGATCTAACACTTTATTTTGCCAGTCCTTTTTATATTCTAAAAACGTCAAGGGGAGTGATTCAGAAATTACATAGTGCACATGCATAAAGCTTACTGTTATAAATACAAGGTCAGTTAGGTAACACCTCCTGATTTGTGGTTACTTGATCAACTTAGTTTTATTTGTCCTCAAGTTAGCTTCCTCTTTAGGAGCTGACAAGCATACTTGTGTGCAAGATCTGTTTGTTTTTTGACAACAAATAGAAACTCTTGGCAGAACATTCTGTTTACAGATGTGCTCTGACATTTTTATGCTTACACATCTTTTTTGCAAGCTTGCCAGCATCCTCCTTTTTATGCTTAAGTGTCCTGTTTGCAAGCATGCCAGCACCCTGTCACATTCTGTTCTCTACAACCTGCTTAATGTCTGTAATTAGTGTCATCTCTGTGGTCTTAGGAGTCTGTGGGCTGCACAATCACTATGACCTACCATAGCCTGTATGGATTGAGCAGCCTCCATGATATGTATAGTTTCTATGGACTGAATATTCTTTATGACATTAGTATACTGTATTTCCTGCACAACATCTGTGCCCTGAGTAGAATTTGTGAACTAATTAGCCTTTATGGCCTGAGTATCCTATATGACCTGTATACCCTATGTGGCCTGAGGAGTCCCTATGTCATACTTAATATGCCTGACCTCTGTATCACCTATTTCATCAGTAAATTCTATTACCTTCACATTTTTATTACATTACCACATAAATGATCCAATTAGCCTCTCTAAATTCAGTGACCATTATGACTTGCTACGTATCTGTGACCTATCTAGTTACTAAACCATCTATCTCTTTGATGGAGGAACGATGGCCTGAATAGCCATCATTAACTGGAAAATCTCTAGGAACTAAATAACCCTGATGACTTGCATAGTGTCTGTGTCTTGAATAGCCTATATTCTGTGAACTGAGTAGACTTTTTGAACTGAGAAACCTATATTATCAGCACAAATTCTATGATCTGTGTACCCTCTATGCCTTCTATGTTTTCTACAGCAAGTATTACCTAAATCTATGATCTGCATTCCCTCTATGACTTATATAAATTCTACAATCCCATTGAGTATATTTTTTAGTCCCAATAACCTTTGTGATCTCTATAATCTGAATAATCTTACAACCCCCAAAGAGCATGTGGCCTGACTCAAATCTCTTTTTGTATTAACTATGTGCCAAGTAGTCTCTATGAACTGAGTAGCCTCTGTGAACATTATATCCTCTATAAACCATGCAACATCTATGGCATATGTAAATATTATGATCTTTCTTCTCCTCCTTCCTCCTCCTCCTCCTCTTCTTCTTCTTCTTCTTCTTCTTCTTCTTCTTCTTCTTCTTCTTCTTCTTCTTCTTCTTCTCTTTTTTTTTTTTGTCCTGGGGATTAAACTCAGGGGCACTTGACCACTGAGCCACAAACCCAGCCCTATTCTGTGTTATATAGAGACAAGGTCTCACCAAGTTGCTTAGTACCTCGCCATTGCTGAGGCTAGGTTTGAACTCATGAATCTCCTGTCTCAGCGTCCCAAAGTGCTGGTATTACAAGTGTAAGCCACCACACCCAGCTAATATTATGATCTTTATAGCCTGTAAATCCTTAGTAGCCTATATGACCTGTATAGTCTGTATTATGTTGCAAGGTTTTGTTGACATTGGTAGTCAGTAAATCCTGCATAGCCTCTGTCTTTACTCATGCCATGACCTGAAGCCTCTCTCACTCGAGTGGCCTCTATATGCTGCATAGCTTCTATGACATTTGTAGTCTCTTTGACACCAGTAAACACTCTGAAATATTTGCCATTAGTGATTGAGTGGCTATATCACCTGTGTAGTTTCTATGACCTGCATAGACTGTATGGCCCTAGTAGTCACTACTACTACTAGTAGCCTATAAGACTTATGTTGCCTTTATAACCTATGTAGTCTTTAGAATCTGAAACTTCTATGACTTACATAGTATCTATTACCTCAGGAGATTTTATGTTCTGGATACTCCCAAGGACCTGAACAGCCTGTATGTACTGAGTAGACTTCATGCCTAACATAAATTCTATGATCTGGATAGGATTTGTCCTGAGTATTCTCATTGATCTGCATATATTCTATGACATACATGACTTGTATGGACTAACTTACTTCTATGACTTGCATAACATGTATGACTTATGTTTCTGTCATAAAAGTGAATAATGTATTATACTCATAGTCACTGTGCTGTGCACAGCAACAATGACCTGCATAAAAATTATGTCCTGAGCATTCTCTTTAAACATACTAGGCACTAGAACATTTGTAGTCTCTGTGGTCATGCAATATCTCTGAAGAGTGTGGCATCTATGATATCTGAATCTTAATTGTCCTACTAATATTTATGACCTGTAGTATATCCTCTATAATCAGCATGTCTATAATTATCTGAAAAGTATCTCTGTTTTTGTATCTGTGATCTGAATTTCTCTATGATCAGCTCAGCCTCTTTTATGTAAGTAGCCTTTTGCCCTGAATAGCCTAAATAATGATATGGCATTATTAGCCTAAATACCCCTAGAATCCCCTATGACTTGCTTTGCTTGTATGTCCAAAATAATCTTGATGGTATGAGTAGTCAACATAAACTTAGTAGCCCCTAAGACCTGCGTAACCTCATTGAACTGTATCTTCTATATGACCTGAATATTCTCAATGTTTTTTTTTTTATAAATTCCATGGCCTGAGTAGCCTCTGTAACCTACATATCCTATGTAAATACTATATCTTTATGATATGAGTAGTTTCTATGATTTTTATATTCCACATATACTGAGTAACTTGTAAAACCTACATAACCTCTTTGACCAGTATAGCCTTTGTGATTATTCTATCGTCTATTCCTGAATAGACTTTATGTCTTGAATACTTTCCATGGTCTTATTAGCATTTTAAGTAGAACAACATCCATGATATTCAGAAAATTTAACACCCAAATTTTCTTTAAGATTGCTTAGTCTCCATAAACAGTGCAGCCTCTATGACTTGCAAAATTCATTGTCTGTTTCACCCTGCATTACTTGAGTAGACTCTATGATGTTTTTAGCTTGTACAACCTTACTAGATTATCAGTCTAAATATTTATTCTCAAAACAATGAAATGTTTATGTATATCACAACCTTCTTAAATTTAAAAATCAAACAGAGAATTCCAATATAATACTAGGTGACTTAACAAGCCTCAGTCATTACTGGATAGATACTTCAAACAAAAACTAAATAAAAACAACTATATAATTAAAATATAATTAATAATTTATACTTAAAAACATATAAAATATTTTATCAATTAATGATAGAAAACATTTTCTTCTCAGCAGCATATGGATTATTTTCTAAAATAAATCAAGTCTTAGGCCAAAAATTTTAGGCCACAAAGTAACATTTATCAAATACAAAAATGCAATACCTTGCATTCTATCAGGTTAAAATAGAAGAAAATTATAATTTACAATAAAACTAAAATAGAAGTTATTTTAATACTTATCAAATACATAATGTGGCACAAAAATACCAATGAGTAGCAAAAACAATCAGTAATAAAATTTCTAAAAAATACTTTAAGGTAAATGAGAATAATGGCACAACATACTAAAATCTCTGGGACACTATGAAGGCATTTTGAAGAGAAACATTTATTGTATTGAGCTTATTTATTAAAATGAAAAAGTCACCACAAAATACCCTAGGATTACATCTCAAAATCCTAGAAAAATAAGGCTGAATGTGCATGAAAGAAAGTGAAAGACAGAAAATAATTAAAATTAGAGTCTAAATTAGTGAAATTAAAACAACAAAATTTTATGTATCAACAAAATAAAAATTTGGTTCTTAGCAAAAATAAATTGATAAATATTAGCCAAGCTAAATAAAATAAAATAAAATAAAATTACTACAATTCATGATCAAAAAGAAAATATCACCACAAACACTACCGAAATATAGATAATGATGAGAAACTATATTGAAAATCTATATGCCAATAAACTAGAATGTCTTGAATACATCAAAAATTTCTAAAGATATATCACCTACCAAAATTATATCAGGAGATAAAAGAAATTATAAAAAGATAAATTTAAAGCAAAGGAATTGAAGACTCCATCAAAAACTCACAAAAATGAAAATCCCATGACCTGATGGATTCTCTGTTGAGTTCTAAGGGACCTACAAAGAAGAAGTAACAGTAATCCTCCTCAAGTTATTTCATAAAATAAAAAGAAGAAAACACTTCCAAGCACATTTTATGAACCTAGTGTCATCCTGATATCAAAAGTAGAAGACACATCAAGAAAATGAAACCTCAGACCAATATTCTTTATAAATATAGATGTATTTTTTAAAATAAACTATCAGCAAATTGCTTGCAAAACATATAAAAAGATATGACCCCATGATCAAGTAGAGTTTATCCAGAAATGCAAGCATAGAAATAAATATTAAACACACAGAAATAAATAAATGTAATTCATCACCTCAATAGACTTAAGAATAAGAATCAAAATATTATCTCATTAAATGCAGAAAAGGCATTTGAAAAAAATTAGCATTATATTCATGTTTAAAACACTAGAAAAACAAGGGATAGTGGGACCCTATCTCAACATTGTAAAAGGTATAAAAATTAAACCTCATTCTAATATCATTTTAAATAAATAAAATTTTTTTAAAACTAAAAATATCAGAGATTGTTGGTATAACTACAGCCATCTTTCTTCCCCACCCCAACTTTATATTTTTCTTATTCCCAAGATGTAGAAACTTGCTTTTCCTTGAGAGATAAAGATTTACCCATCTCTGTTCTCTCCTTAAGAGAAGAGACTTGCTGCTCTCTGTTTTCTTCTTGAGAGATAAAACTTGTCCATGTCTGCTCCCAAGAAACAGAAACTTACATTTCACAAAATCAAGTAATGCTTGTTATGCCAGTCACAAAGGGTAAAGCTGCTTCTAACATGACCAACCATAATTCTGACCTATGAAAAGTAATACTCAAGGGAGGTTTCTGCTGCTTTAACCCACTTGTGTCTGACAATAAATTTGCTTCTGTCTCTAACCTTTGTGTGCCTATGCAATCTGCCCTGATAGAGTTCTCTTTCTGGGATGCCTTCTTTTACCACTTCTAATCAAAAAATTTCATAAAATTCTAGACAGAAAAAATAGAATAAAATAAAGAAAAAAATATGAATAGAAAAACAAGAGTTCACAGTCTCTTTTTTACTAATGACATGACAGAACTAAATCAGAATACCTTTCGAACTCATAAACATATTTAGCAAAGAAGCAGGTTAAAAAATTATCAACCTCAAATTTATTGTATTTCTATATGCCAATAGTGAATCATCCAAAAGGGAAATTAGAGAAAACTATTTAATCCACATATAAATAAAAATTTACAAGTAAAAGTAAAATAATTGGGAAACAATCTAACAAAAGTGGTTAAAGACTTGTAGAATGAAAACTACATAATATTAAAGAAAGAAATTGAAAAAGACCTTAAAATATGGAAAGACGACCCATATTTTTATAGGCAGAATTAAGATTGTCAAAATAGTTATACTACCAAAAAAGCTATATATATTTAGTGTTATTTATATTGAAACTTCCAGGATCTTCTTCATAGAAATAGAAAAAGCAGGTAGGAAAATTATTTGGAAGAAGAAATATCAAGAATAGTCACACAATCCTTAGTAAGAAATTGTTGCATATTAATGCCAGACTTAATTTATAATGCAAAGCTATAATAATAAACACTGCATAGCATTGGCACCAAATAGACATGAAGACCAATGGAACAGAATAGAAGTCACAAAGACAATCCCACGTAAATAATTATCTCTTACTATCAAAGGTGCTATAAACATAGATTGGGGAAAAGAGAGCCTCTTTAGCAAATGGTGCTGGGGAAAGTGGAGATGATATGTAGTAAAATTAAATACAACTACTATCTCTAAATCAGCAAAACAATCAACTCAAAGTGAATCAAGAACCTAGGAATTACACCAGAGATCCTCTGCCTCCTAAAATAAAATGTGCAGTCAACTCTCCTTGAAACTGACTTCCTCAGTAAGAGGCCAAAACTGAAAGAAGTAAAATCAAGAATCAGTAAACGAATGATATAAAACAAAAACTTTTTAGAGCACAGACAGCAATCAAGAATGTGAAGAAATAACTTATAAAATGGGAGAACATAATTGCCACCTGCACCTTAGATAGACCATTTATCTCTAATATATACAAATAACTCAAAAAATTTAAAATTAAAATAAATAAATAACTAAATAAAATGAGACAATAAAATGGTCATAAAAAATGAGCACTCATTTCACAGAAAAAGAAATAAAAATGAACAACAAATATATAAAAAATGTCAACATAGCATTTTCTATAGCATTTAGAAAAATGTTAATTAAAACTACATTGAGTTTCCATATAAGAATGTCAATTTTCAAGAATACAAGTAAAACTTCAATATATATATTGATGAAGAAACTGCAGTATATACACAATGAATTTTTTCTCAGTCATAAATAAGAATATATTTGTAGAATTTGCCAGTAAATTAAAAAAATTAGAAACTGCCATGCTAAATAAAATAAGACAATCCCCCCAAAACAAAAGTTGATTTTACAGTTTAGGTATTGTGAATTGAGCTGCTATAAACATGGAATTGGCTGCTTCACTGCAGTATGCTGTTTTTAAGTCTTCTGGGTAAAGACCAAGGAATGGGATAGCTGGGTCAAATTGTGGTTCCATTCCAAGTTTTCTAAGAAATCTCTATATTGCTCTCCAAATTGGTTGGAACAATTTGCAGTTCCACCAGCAATGTATGAGCATGCCTTTCCCCCCACAACCTCACCAACACTTACTGGTTTTTTATATTCTTGATAATTGCCATTCTCACTGGTATGAGATAAAATCTTAGGGTACTTTTGATTTACATTTCACTGATTGCTAGAGATGAACATTTTTCATATGTCTGTTGATCAATTGTATATCTTCTTCTGTGATGTTTCTGTTCAGCTCCTTGGCACATTTATTGATTGGGATTTTTTTTTTTTCTTTTTTTGGTGTTAAGTATTTTTGTGTTCTTTATATATCCTGGAGATTAGTGCTCTGTTAGATGTGCATGTGGCAAAGATTTGTTCCCAGAACATCAGCTCTCTGTTCACTTCAATGACTGTTTCTTTTGCTGAGAAGCTTTTTAGTTTTATTCCATCCCATTTATTGATTCTTGATTTTATTTCTTGTGCTATAGGATTCTTGTTATGGAAGTAAGGTCTTAATCTGACATTATGAAGACTTGGGTCTATTTTTTCTTCTATTAGGCATTGGGTCTCTGGGCTGATTCCCAGGTCCTTGATCCACTTTGAGTTGAATTTTGTGCATTGTGAGAGATAGTGGTTTAGTTTCATTTTGGTGCATACAGATTTACAATTTTCCCAGCACCATTTGTTGAAGAGGACTATTCCATGAGTTATTCTTTTCCTATGTGTATCCCTTTAATCTATTTAATCTAATTGCTCTGACTAGTGCTTCAAGGACTCTGTTAAATAGCATTGTTGAAAGAGGGAATCCATGGCTCATTTCCATTTTTAGAGGAAATGCTTCCATTTTTTGACCATTTAGGATCGTGTTGGCCTTGGGTTTAGCATATATAGCTTTTACAAAGTTGAGGTATGTTCCTAGTTTTTCCAGTGTATTGAACATAAAAGGGTGCTGTATTTTGTCAAATGCTTTCTCTGAATTGATTGATAAAATCATATATCTCTTGCCTTTAAGTCTATTGATGTGATGCATTACTTTTATTGATTTTCATATGTTGAACCAAACTTGTATCTCTAGAATGAATCCCACTTAATCATGGTGCAATAGTTTTTGATTTGTTTTTGTATGCAATATGCCAGGAATTTTGAGAATTTTTGCACCTATGTTTATCAGGTGTATAGTTATGAAATTTTCTTTCTTTTAAGTGTCTCTATCTGGTTTTGGAATCAAGGTGATACTCAATTCATAGAATGAGTTTGGGAAGGATCCCTCCTTTTTTATTTCATAAAGTAGTTTGAGGAGTACTGGTATTAATTCTTCTTTGAAGGTCTTTTAGAACTTGGCTGAGAATACATCTGGACCTAGGTTTTTCTTGGTTGGAAGGCCCTTGATGGCATCTTCTATTTCCTTCCTTGAAATTGATCTTTTTAAGTTGTATATAATCTCTTGGTTCAGTTTGGGTAGGTCATATGCCTGTAGAAATCTGTTGGTGTCTTCAGGGTTTTCTATTTTACTGGAGTATAAATTTTTAAAATAGTTTTTAATTATCCTCTGTATTTCAGTAGTACCTGTCATAATATTTATTTTTTATCATAAATTTTAGTAATTTGGGTTTTCTCCCTACTTCTTTTCATTAGAGTAGCTAAGGGTTTGTCAATTTTATTTATTGTTCCAAAGAACCAGCTTTTTGTTTTCTCAATTTTTTGAATTGCTTCTTTTGTTTTGATTTCATTGATTACAGTCGTGATTTTAATTATTTCTGTCTTCTGCTTCTTTTGGTGTTGGTTTGTTCTTCTTTTTCTAAGGCTTTGAGATGAAGAGTCAAGGTCATTTATTTGTTGAGTTTTACTTCTTTTAATAAATGAGCTTCAGACAATAAATTTTCCTTAGCACTGCCTTCATGGTATCTCAGATATTTTGATATGTTGTGTCAGAGTCTTCATTTACCTCTAAGAATTTTTTTTATCTCAACCTGTATTTCTTCTATTATCCATACATCATTCAATAGCATATTATTTAGTTTCCAGGTATTGGAGTACTTCCTATTTTTTAACCTGTCATTTATTTCTAATTTTATTCCATCATGGTCATACAGGATGCAAGGTAGTATTTCTATTTTTTGCATTTGCTAAGACTAAAATTGTGACATAACATATGATTTATTTGGAAAAGGATCCATGTGCTGCTAAGAAAAAAGTGTATTTGCTCATTGATGGATGGAACATTCTATATGTGTCTCTTATGTCTAAGGTATTTATAGTTTCACTGAGATCTATGGTTTCTTTATTTACTTTTTGTTTGGAATATCTATCCATTGGTGAGAGAGCTGTGTTAAAGTCTCCACGTATTATTCTGTTGTGGTCAAATTTATTATTGTATTTCAGAAGGATTTGTTTGATATATGTAGAAGCCCCATTATTTGGGGCATAGATATTTATGATTGTTATGTTTTCTTGATATATGAGTCCCTGAAGAAGTATGAAATGACCTTCTTTATCTATTTTCACCAGATTTGGTTTTAAGTCCACTTTATTGAATATGAGTATGGAAACTCCTGCTTGTTTGTGGGGTCCATGTGAATAATAAGTTTTTTCCCACTCTATCACGTATTGTTGGTTCTCTTTTTTTTTTTAATTCTGTTTATCAGTCTATGTCTTTTAATTGGTGCACTTAGGAAATTCATATCCAGGGTTATTATTGAAATATGATTTGTAGTTCTGGTCATTTTGGTTTATTATTGATTTTTACTTTGATTTAGTTTACCTTTGATTGCCCCACCCCTTTTTAGTGTAGTTCCTCTCTTTGTATATTTTCATTATTGGTCATCATTTCCTCTTCCTGGAATATTTTGCCAAGAATGTTGTGTAGTGTATGTTTTATTGCTGTAAATTCTTTTAAGTTTTGTTCATCATGGAAGGTTTTCATTTCATCATCAAATCTGAAGCTCAATTTACCTGGAAATAGAATTCTTGGTTGGCATCCATTTTTTCTCAGAGTTTGGTATATATTGTTCCATGATCTCCTGGCTTTTAGGATCTGGGTTGAAAGATCTGCTGAGATACAAATTGGTGTCCCCTATATGCAATCTGACTCCTCTCATGCAGAGAGATTGATTTCTCTCTTCTATCCTTATTCTGTATTTTGAGCATTTTTATTATAATGTGCCTTGGTGTAGATCTGTTGAAATTTTGTGCATTTGGTGTCTTTTAAGTCTCTTTATTTAATTTTCCAATTCATTTTTTATATTTGGAAATTTTTCTGTTATTATTTCATTGAAGAGAGTGTGCATCCCTTTGGTTTGAAATTATACTTCTTCTTTTATTCCAATAAATCTTATATTTTGTCTTTTGATGCTGCTCCATATTTTTTTGCATGTTCTTGTCATGATTTCTTACTATCTTCACTCTATGGTCAAGTTTATTTTCAAGATTGTATATTTTGTCTTCATTATCTGAAGTTCTGTCTTCCAGGTTATCTAGTCTGCTGGTGATGCTCTATTGAATTTTTTATTTGGTTTATAATTTCCTTCATTTCAAGTATTTCTGATTTTTCCCCACAATCTCTAGCTCTTTCTTAAAGTAATCTTTTGCTACTTGTGTTTTCTCTCTATCTCTTTGTTAGAGTCATCAATGGTTGCCTTTATTTGCTCTCCTATTTCTTTGTTGGATTGATCAAGTTTTGTCTGTATTTGCTCACTTACTTATTTAATTCACAGATAATTTTAATTATGTACATTTTGAATTCTCTGATGTTTCATCAACTATGTTGTCAATGGATTCTGTTACTGTGTTACCAAGTTTTATTTGAGACACTTACTTCCCTTGTTTTTTCATGTTGATTGTGTATCTTCCTTTCTTGCAATACTGATCTGAGTTATTGTGGCTTGTATTCTACAATCTTGTATTGAAACTACAAATTACCTGTATCTCACTTTGGAGTTGCTCCAGCATCAGTCCCCATATGGACACTACTGTCACTAAATGTGATGGTGATAGTGGACATACCTCAATAGGGCAGTGGGATGGCCTTGAATGGGCTCTGCAGGTAATCCCTGAGGGCATTTATGGGCTTTCTGTGGCACTCCTGCTGGTCTGCAGGAACTCTGGAGGAAAACTGGGGCAAGCCCAGGCCTCACTTGGTCAAAAGCAGGAATGTCAGTGGGTGACCCTTGGGTGTCAACTCCCCTGGGGCTGGTGGTTATAAGTCTCTGGTCTGTTCTTAGCTGGGCACCCATGGAGATTCCTGAGGGTGGTTTTGGGGCCTCTGACATTTCTGACAGTCTGTAGAAACTCTGGAGCACAACTAGGTTGGGCCCTAGCCTCACTTGTGTGGGGCCTCTTTACACAGTGGTCTTTGTTGTTACTCTTTCTGTGGGTGTGGTCTCCCCTGTGGCTAATGCCTAGCAGTTTCTGGTTTGCCCTTGGCTGGGCAAACATGGAGTTCCCTGAGGGCAGTTTGGGCCCTCTGCTGTGCTCTTGCCAGTACGCAGAAACTTTGGAGTGGTACGGGGGCAGGCCCTGGCCTCACTTGAGTGGGGCCTTCTAAAACATAGGTCTCTGCAGCATCTCTTACCATGGGTTTGGGGTCCCCTGTGGCTGGTGGCTAGCAGTCTTTGGTCTGCCCTAAGCTGGGCACCCATGGAGTTCCCTGGGGGTGGCTTTGGTCCCTATGCTGATCCTGCCAGTCTGACTTGAGTTATTTTTTTATCCTGGAAATTATTGCTCTATCTTATGTACATGTAGTCAAGATGTTATCTCATTCTGTGAGCTCTCTTTATGTTATAGATTGTTTTCTTTGCTGAGAAGAACATTTTTAGTTTGAATACATCTATTTATTAATTCTTGATTTTATTTGTTGCCCTTTAGAAATCTCATTAAAGAAATAAGGACATCATCTTACATGATACATAGTTGGACATACTTTATATTTTTTGATGTCCTTTGTCTCTGGTCCAATTCCTAGGTTTTGATCCACCTTATGTTGAGTTTTTCAAATGTTGAGAGAGAGTAGTTTAATTGAACTTTGCTTCATATAGATTTCTATTCTTTCCAGCACCATTTGTTGAAAGGATCTCTTTTCACAATATATGTTTTTGGTGGCTTTATTTAGTATGCCATAAATGTATTATGTGGATTTGTCTCTGTGTCTTCTCTTCTGTTAACATTGGTCTAAATGTCTATTTGGTGCCAATATCCTCCTGGTTTTGTTATTATAGCTCTGTAGTATAGTTAAAGTTCTAGTATTGTGATTGTGCCTATTTCACTCTTTTAGATAAGGATAGCTTTGGCTACCCTGTCTCTTGTTTTTTCCAAATAATTTTTATAATATTTTTTCTATTTCTATGAGAAATAGTGTTTGAATTTTAATTGTAATTGCATAAAATCTGTATAACACTTTTGGGACTATGGACATTTTGACAATATTAATTCTGCCTATATAAGAACATGGGAGATCTTTTAATATTCTAAGATCTTCTTCAGTTTCTTTCTTTAGTGTTCTGTATTTTTTTTTATTTTATAAATCTATACAATAAAGTGTTCCTCTTTTGTTAGGTTGATTTCCATGAATTTTGTTTACTTTGATGCTTTTGTGAATGAGGTAATTTTCCTAATTTATCATTCTGAGTGTTCATCCAAAACATCACACATCACCCCATCTGGAACCACATTACGTCTCATGAAACTTTAGAAAATACACTTATCATATGCAAACCATAGTATTCTGGATATTATTTTACAAGTTTCTTGTCACACAATACAAAACGTTTTTGTTTTAGGTGCAATAACAAAAATTCTAAATATTTTCAATATCACTCAAAAATATAAGAGCAGTTGATGTAGCATCATATAAACATAATCCCAGCTGAAAAAGGGGAATCATAAATTTGAGGCCATCCCAAGAAATATAGCAATATCTTGTGTCAAAATATTAATTAAACACCTCACTGAAACTCAAGGCAACATATTTTTGTATGTATATATTTGTGTGTATGTGTATAAACCACTCCTTTGACACTCAAGGCAAGACATTTATGCATGTATAAATTGTATGTGTATGTATAAACCAGGAGAAAATGATAAGTAAGCATCCTTAAAATGTTAACGTAGAAGGAAGAAATCCATCCAATGCAAAACTGAAATTCAGAAGGCAGATAGTAAATCCCAATCCTTCCATTGCAGTAGTTTTTGCACTGTGATGAGGAATGAATTCTCAAGGACTTGATATTCTCATGTTCTATATGTTTTTGATCAGTTGCCTTTCAAAATTGGCATGACATACACTTACTGTTTGTTTGTTTGTTTTTTTCCTAAGTGTCATAATTTGTAATGGCACAAACACAATACAACTAAGTTCTTTGCCATGGTACTGAGGGCCACTCAACCACTGAGCCACATCTCCCTAGCCCTATGTTGTGTTTAATTCAGAGACAGGGTCTCACTGAATTGCTTAGTGTCTCGCCATTGCTGAGGCTGTCTTTGAACTCATGATTCTCCTGTCTCAGCCTTCTAAAGTCCTGGGATTACAGGTGTGTGACACCACACCCAGCTCCATTATATAAATTTTTTATAAAACATTTTGTTTAGAATATAATGAAAGACCCCAAGCAGGAGTCCTTCATCCTGAGGGGAGGCCCCAGCACAGTGACCAGTCCAGACCACAGGATGCAAAAACACAAGGCAGCTTTATTGTTCACACAGGCGCCTGCGGACGCTTCAGCCGTTCAGTAGACTGAGCATGCCGGGCAGGGGAAGTCACCCCCATTTATAGGACCAGGGTGGCAGAAGCAGGGTTACAGAAGCAGATGCATTGTTACAGGGATCCTATTGGTGCATTTGAATGGGGAAGGTGGCCGGGGGCCCGCCGGTGGGAAAACCTGGTGGGAAGACCTGATATGGGACTTTCCCTCCATCTGGCATCTTTCGTCCCACACTTGGTTTCCTGGTATTGGGGGCTATCAGCACTTTTCTTCCTGCCTTCTGTTTCCCGGTATTGGTCCCTTCCTAGATTTCCTGGTATTGGGGCCAGTTGGTTTTCTGAGCTAGTCCTGGCTATCTATTAGGGGAGGGGGAAGGGGTTTCTCTGGGGCCAGCTGGTTTCCTGAGCAAGTCCTGGCTATCTATTAGGGGAGGGGGAAGGGGTCTTTCAATAATACAATATAAAGTATTATAATTTCAGTTATTTTTTACATTAATACTTTTACATAAACAAACTTTAACTTTGTAATCATTTTAAATTGTACTATTCAACAACATCAACTACATTTACAAAGCTGTGCTTTTAGAATTTTTATTTTCAGCATGAACTCTAAAAAATTACAAAGTGCAAGATAAAGCTACAGAACCAGTGATAGAATAAAAATGATCCATAGCACAAGAAACATTCATGTTATTAGAACCAGTATATAAATACTTGTAGCTGCAAATCAGAAAGTGGAGTCAGCTGTTCAGTAACATCACAGAAGAGCCCATGACAGCTGCAATTATCATTTATCTCCAATGAAGCTGCAATTATCTCTGCTTCTGGCCATCCCTACTAGAATAATATCTATTTATAAAGTTAAAGCAAGTCTGACACCACAGGTTAGCTTCTGTGGAGCTTCAGCCAGCTACACAAAAACTGCATGGAAGAGTCTATAGACACAATGGAGACATCGA
>PVHX01022339.1:0-27915 GCA_004024805.1 Geosciurus inauris | reverse complement strand
GTGTCTTTCCTTCTAGCTCTGTTGAGCCAAGTTATTACAGTTTTTGCTCCTATATGTGTATAGTTTTGCTGCAGGGTTTCAGTACTGCTCTTTTAAAGGGGGGTTCAATATTAGTTGATCTCAATACAAGCAATATATAGTTTCAAACCAAGTAGTTCCTAATAGTTCCCAAATACAATTACAGTTTAGTCACAATATAGAACAATTATGGGTTCCTTAGCAATCTATTATATAAACAATAAGTTCGCACAGGAGTCTGTAGTTACTGTTGGTGGGCTAGGGAACCTTGAGGGATTGGGTGTAGGGTAGATTGTTGGATTAGTAGGAAGTGAGGGTATGGTTATTAGCTCTTATAACGCATGAAAAATGAATCCAAGAGGGGCTGACTTGTACTTGAGAGGGTGACAGTGAGTTGGGGAGGTCTGGTAGGGAGGAAGAGATGTAGGGTACAGCAAGCAACAATAGCAAGAAAACTAAAACCTATGTAAGTGGTAGAAACAGGACTATCTAGTGCCCCTCCAGTATTCGGTTCAGGAGTCCCAATCTACTATATCGCACTGTAAAACAAATCTTTGGATTCACAACTGTTGGGGATTAGAGGGTAGGAGGAGTGGGAGAGAAACGAGGGGAGGATAGAGAAAGATGGGAAAGAACAGAGAAATAAAGCCAAAAGATTAAACAGTAGAAATATTGGGAGAGAAAGATAAAGGATAAAATGCAAAGTGAGAGTGGAAGAGCATAGAAGGAAAAAATGGGAGGAAGTAAAGAGAGAGAGAAAAAAAAAAAACCCCAAACAGACAAACAAACAAGCAAAACAAAACAAGCAAACAATCAATATACAAAAACAGTCTCAAAGTGAATAGACAGGTATGTTTCCTTTCACCTCCAGTACGTGGCGTTGTTCGTTGCTTGCTGGACTTACTCGGCTTGTGTTTCGCGTGTGAGAGTCCCAACCTGGTCAATTTCTGGTTCGCTGATAAGCTGTCCGTGGAAGATTGTACAGAGCTGCTTTCCAATGTCCCACCACGATTATACACCCAGAGGCTCGCAGTAGCTGTCTCCAAAGTCCTATTGTCTGTGTCCCCATGGAAGTTCCCTTTAGCAGATCTGCTCCCTCCGCTGCTTTGTCTTCCCTGCATTCTGGAGCAGAACTGGTGCGGTCCCAATCTTCCTTTGCAGCGCCGCCCTCGCTGGCGCGCTCCCCAGTGGCTGACGGCTGGGGTCGTGGGACCACGCGAGCTTGCCCAGATCCTGTGTGGTTGATTGGGCCTTGGATCCAGTTTTCTCGAGTAGATGCAGTTCCTACCCGTGGCGAGTTCTGCGGAGCCGCGGGGGTCTCCCTGCCCCGCGGCCGCTTGCGGCCGCCGCGGTTGGAGACGCGCTCCTGCGAAGACCGCCTGCACTGCTTCGACGCGAAAGTGAAACTTTCTGTGATGATGACTGTAATCCACTGCCGAAAAGTTGGGTGGAAGAAATTTTTGTCGCAAAATTTTGATCTGTAGTTTGGTGAGACCGGATGGTGCCTCTCTCTACGCCGCCATCTTGCCCCGCCTCCTATTGTACATATTTTAATAATAAATAATCTATGAAGGGTTATAGAAAATAATATTCCTCCAAGACAGCCCCTGGGGAAAATGAAAAGATGGTGTGGCTGGAAGGAAGGAGGGAATTAGCCAAACATTAAACCTCTCCCAATAAATCCTTTCCTAGTAACAATGGGCCTGGAGGGGAAAATCAAACTCTCATTCCTTCCCAGGTTCATCCTCAGTATCTCTACCAAAAGCAAACATTCATTCCTTCCCAATCACAGTGGGTCCTGAAGGGAGGAGGTGGATACCGAACTGCTGAACCCTGGACTTTCACTTTTCCATTGCTAATGAGTCCTAGAAGGAGAAAATCAAAGAGTGAAGCTCTGGGTAACAATGGGTACCAGAGTAAGAAGATAAGCAGTGGACACCAAGTTCTGAGCTTTTTCCAGTGATGATGAGTTCCAGGCTTTTTACAACATCTTTTCTGACTGCCCAAGCCAACACTTCCACAGCTTCCAATGATTAAACAACCTCATTGTAAACTATAAAACTTGAACCCCTCCTGTAACCACCAGCCATTTTGTCTACCTAGAAAATGAGCCTCTCTAGTGCCTGATTGATTGACTCTGCTGTAGAATAAAGGAACGCTTGCTGATCCATTTGAGATCTGCTACCATCCAGGTTATCTGTGTTTCATAATGGTGCCAAAATGTGTTGGTTAATTTTGCTTATAATCTATAACCTAGGAAATTTTAATGATTTTCCAAAGTATCAGAGCTGGTAAATTGATTAGGACACAAACTGGATTCCTTAACTCTATAGCCCAGAACATTGCCGCTATTTAAGCTTGTTTGATCTACTCCTTTGTGGTTCTAATTAGTTTCCTAAAGTCCCTAAAAGAAATTTGATATCCATGATGAATAAGAGATGGTTGGAATCAGATGTACCATTTGTGTGGAATAGAAAGAAAAAGTGGGGTACATTATTCTTAAATTTCTTTTTTTTTTCTTTTTTCTTTTTTTTGGTACTGGAGACTGAACTCAGGGATACTCTACCACTGAGCCACATCCCCAGCCCTATTTTGTGTTTTTTGTAGACAGGGTGTCACTGAGTTGCTTAGTGCCTCGCTGTTGCTGAGGCTGGCTTTGAACTCATGATTCTCCTGTCTCAGCCTCCCTAAGTGCTGGGATTACAAGCATGAGCCACTGCGCCTGGCTCATTATTTTTAAATTTCTACTCTTAGTACTGTTACATTACTTTTCTGTTTTGTGATTTCTTTTGAGCAGCTGTTAAATTATGGTAAGAACTGATGTTAATTTTAATTTCTGAGATAATGAAATCATGTTTATAGGGGAAAATTTAAATTTTAATATTTTTCAAAATCAAAAAATATATTTAAAGATATTTATCATGATGTCTGAAAGTTTATTTAAAGCATTTCAGAAAATAGATCAAAATATGGGAAATACTAATAAATTTAAGATCAAAATGATAAATATGTAAATCAAACCATTTTGTAAAAAAGTGTCCTAGCTGGGTGCAGTGGCTCAAGCCTGTAACCCCAGCACATTGGGAGGCTGAGACAGGAGAATCATGAGTTCAAAGCCAGCCTCAGCAATGGCAAGGCACTATGCAACTCAGTGAGACCCTGTCTCTACATAAAACGCAAAATAGTGCTGGGGATGTGGCTCAGTGGTCGAGTGCACCTGAGTTCAATCCCCAGTACCCAAAAAAAGTTCTATGATTAGGACTTCTGTAAATATTTTCTAGAAATACATAAAATTAAATAAATTGTGAGTAATCCACCCTAGCATACACATTTGCACTGGTAGGCAGAGAAATCAAAAAGAAGACATTTGAGAAACTACAATCACAGACCAATGAGTGTGGCAGACAATAATTACAAATTAAACACAAGAAGCCATTGGGAGAATATAGCTTTCAGGATGATCTGTGTCTGAGTTAGAGTTATAATTGAAATAAACTCTCAAAGTAACAAAATCCACACATGGAATATGTCCAATTGAGAAATTTGCTATTTTTCCTGCTCTTGGAATTTGGTAGTAATAGCGTCACATTCAAGAAGAAAGGATACAGTTTTTCCAGTAGTGTGGAATTTACATGCATATCATATCACAGGAAAATAATTCTCCCTAATGCAAATTAAAAATGCCATTAAGAATCAAAGACCACTTGCTGGCAAGAGAGACAGTGCAGAAAAGTGTAATGATGCCAGAAAAGGCTGCTATAACTTGGAAAAAAAGAACAAAATAGAACTGAGTGTATGCTAGCCAAAAAGTGGGAATAATAAATGGGCTTTATTTTATTTCATTTTTTACAGATGTCTTAATAAAAAATAAAACAAGCATATTACTCTGTATTTCTAGAAGGAGATGAGATGTTACTACAGGTGGTAGAGATAAAATATGCAATTCTAAAGACATTTTGAAAAACACCACTAAAGTCATAAATTGAAGATAATATAGGTACAGAATTATGATGAAAAGGAGGTTATGACAGCTATTAGGCAATACAATTATTAATTCAGTAGGAAGGACTTAAATTTGAGGAAATTTTGAAGAATTACAAAGTTATCAAAAGGAGATAAGAGCTTGGATTTGCATCTGGGCATTCCTGGCATTATTTTTGCAATAATATAATTCTCAAGATGCTGAATAGTTTTAATAATAACAAATGACAGATTAAACATTAATGATGATACATTTATTCTTTTAAGCATTCATCAGTGATATTTTAGTAGATATACTGCTGAGACTATAGATACAAAGACAAAAGGAGTATTTTTAGGCATTTAGAAGCTACAAGAGAAACAGACATACCAATAATTACCATGCAAGTAGAGAATTTCTATGTAATGTAATTTATGCATTCCCAGTACTTCTGGGAGATATTCACTGAAGACAACATAAACTTTACAAGAGTGAAAAATTTGAAGAAGCAAAGTTGTATACTAATAAACACTGTAAAAATATGAGAGAGGAATTTAGAAAGGTAGGTAGGAGCTTGTCATGCAGATTGTTTTAGACGAGGGTAAAGAATTTGATTTAATTCAAAGTTATTAGCAAGGAAGTCACTGAGAGTTTTGAAATAGAAGAGTGGTATAATTGTCACACTCTGAGTGCTCTAAGAAAACATATTGTACGGAGAGTAAGAGCAGCACTGGAAAACTCAGGTTGGAGGCTTTAGCCACTCCAGGTAGACACAGATTGCTATAAAACATGTGATGATAGGATTTCAATTACCTTGGAAATCTAGGAAAGGTTCTGAAAAGTGAGTATTCATGTATTAACCTGAAGAATGATTAGAAATAGGAATGTTTTTGGAAGCTTCTGTTAGTCTTTTTATTTTCAATAGTTTTTAGTGAGATGTAATTGATATACATTAGGATATACATTTACATATATAAAACTTTGATAAATGTTTACATTTGTGAAACTATGGCCTCAGTAAAGATAATGAACAAGTCTCTCCTCCCAAAAGTTTTGTATGGTCCTTTCTTTTCTCAGGCTTCCTCAGGTCCCTGCCAGCCCCAAGCAACCATTCACCTAGTTTTGGAGACTAAATATTAGTTTCTATTTTTTAGAATATTTGTAAACTGTACATTATGTGCTCTGTTTATCTGCCTTCTTTAACTCACAGTAATTGTTTTCATATTCATTCTAGTAAAACTAAATTTTATTTGATGAATATTGTTTCATTGTTTGGACATAGCATTATTTAATAGTTTATAAATCCACTTTAATAGATATATGATTATTTCCACTTTTTGCTATAACAAATAAAGTTTAAATGAACATTTATACAAATTTTAAGGATATAGCATGTGTTTTTATTATGTTCTTTAATAGGTATTTGTTTAAATTTTTAATTTTTTAATTAGTTATACATGACAATGGAATGTATTTATGCACTTTGATATATCGTACATAGATGGGGTATAATTTCTCATTTTTCTCATTGTACATGTTGTAGAATCACATTGGTCATGCAGTTATATATATATACATAAAGTAAAATGTTTGTTTCATTCTACTATTCTTCCTATCCCCAGATCACCTCCCTTTCCTTCCTTTCACTCCCCTCTACATAATCTAAAGTAACTCTATTCTTCCCTGGTGCTCCCAGCCCTTATTTTGAATTAGCATCCACATATTAGAGAAAACATTTGGCATTTGGTTTGGGGAGATTGGCTTATTTCACTTAGCATGATATTCTCCAGCTCTACCCACTTACAAACAAATGCCATAATTTCATTCTTCTTTAAAGCTGAGTAATATTCCATTGTGTATATATACCGTATTTTCTTTATCCGTTTATCTATTGAAGGACACCTAGGTTGGTTCCATAGTTTAGCTATTGTGAATTGAGCTGCTATAAACTTTGACATGACTACATCACTGTAGTATGCTGATTGTAAATCCTTTGGTTGTAAAACCGAGGGGTGGGAGAACTGCGTTAAATGGTGGTTCCATTCCGAATTTTCTGAGAATCTTCATACTGCTTTACATAGTGGATGCACCAATTTGCAGTGCCAGCAGCAGTGTATGAGGTACCTTTTTGCCCATGTCCTCAACAACATTTATTGTTGCCTGTATTTTGATGATTGCCATTCTGACTACAATTAGAGAGAATAAAGAAATTAAATGGATATAAATAGGTCAAGAAGAACTCAAACTATTCCTATTTTCTGATGACATGATTCTATATCTAGAAGATCAAAAAAATTCCACCAGAAAATTTCTAGAACTAATAAATGAATTCAACAAAGTAGCAGGATATAAAATCAACACCCATAAATCAATGTGTTCCTATACATCAGTGATGAATCCACTGAAAGAGAAATTAGGAAAACTACCCCATTCACAATAGCCTCAAAAAAAAACCCAAAACCTAAGAATCAATCTAACAAAAGAGGTGAAAGAGCTCTACAATGAAATCTACAGAACACTAAAGAAAGAAATTGAAGAAGACCTTAGAAGATGTAAAGATCTCCCATGGTCTTGGATAGGCAGAATTCATATAGTCAAAATGGCCATATTACTAAAAGCATTATACAGATTTAATGAAATTCCCATTAAAATCCCAATTACATTCTTCATAGAAATAGCAAAAGCACTCATGAAATTTATTTGGAAAAATAATAGACCCAGAATAACCAAAGCAACATTTGGAAAGAAAAGTGAAGCAAGAAGCATCACAATACCAGACCTTAAAATAGAGTAACAAAAATGGCATGGTATTGGCACCAAAACAGACATGTTGACCAATGGTACAGAATAGAAGACACAGAGACAAACCCAGGCAAATACAGTTATCTTATACTAGAAAAAGGTGCCAAAAGCATTCACTGGAGAAAAGATAGCCTATTTAACAAATGGTGCCGGCAAAACTGGAAATCCATATGTAGCGAAATGAAATTAAATCTCTATCTCTCACCCTGCACAAATATCAGCTCAAAAATGGATCAAAGATTTAGGCACTAGAACAGAGACCCTACATCTACTAGAGGAAAAACGAGGCCCAAATCTTCACCGTGTCGGCCTAGGATCTGACTTCCTTAAAAAGAGCCCTAAGGCACAAGAAGTAAAATCAATAATCAATAAATGGGATGGATTCAAACTAAAAAGCTTCTTCTCAGCAAAGGAAACAATAATGTGAGGAGAGAGCCTACAGATTGGGAGAAGATCTTTACCACATGCACCTCAGATAAAGCATTGATCTCTAGGATATATAAAGAACTTAAAAAATTTAACACCAAAAAAAAAAAAAAAAACCCAATCAATAAATGGGTTAAGAAACTGAACAGACACTTCACAAAGGAGAAATACAATTGATCAACAAATATATGAAAACATGTTTTAACATCTTTAGCAATTAAAGAAATGCAAATCAAAACTACAATAAGATTTCATCTCACTCTAGTCAGAATGTTATTATCTTTTAAAATAAATCATTTGTACTTTTTAATTCCCAATTGTTTCTACTATATAGAAGTATAATTGATTTTTCAATATTTTTCTTGTATTCTACTACCTACCTACATTCACTTTTGAATTCTAGTATCTGTCTGGGGAGATTCAAATGAATTTCTTATGGAAAAAAATCATCCTATCTGCCCAAAATAGATATTTTCTTCCCATTTCACTCTATAATCCTTTTGATTTTTTCCCTTACCTGTTTGCACTAAATAGAAACTCTAATTCAGTATTGAATAAAAGTGATGAGAGCAGACTTGCTTTTTTGGTCTCCATCCTAGAATTCAGTCTTTTCTCATCAAATGCCATGTGAGATGGTGTTTATTTTTTAGATAGTATTTATCACGGTCAGGAAATTTTCTTCTCTTTTAGTTTTTTGAGAGGTTTTATAAGGTGACAATAGTAAATTGTATCAGTTGTTTCTTACGTGTTTATTAAAAGATCATATCATTTTTCTTTTCAGTTCAATATTATGAATCATAATGCTTATTTTTATTGTAGAGTTAAATCAACTTTCCTGAGATAGACCCTACTTGACCACAATATATGATGATTTCTATTTATCTTCAACTATGATTTGCTATTTTATTTTTTAGAATTTTGAATGTTTTCATGACATATTGATATGTGGTTTTCTTGTAATATCTTTTTCTGGTTTTGCTATCATAGTACCGCCATTCATTGACATATTGTCCAACATCTGATGAAATGTGACTGAAGAAAAAATACACATTACTGTGCAATTTATCTCTTTCTAAAGTATTTTTCATCCTATTCTTTTCAGCATCCCTCACATAGGCAAAAATCATATACCTAATAAAAGGCAAATTGTTCTTCAATTTTGTGCCAATTATCAATGTATCTACTCTCAGGTCAGGTCTAA
The DNA here is from genome assembly GCA_004024805.1 of Geosciurus inauris. NCBI lineage: Eukaryota > Metazoa > Chordata > Mammalia > Rodentia > Sciuridae > Geosciurus > Geosciurus inauris. The sequence continues at coordinate 19,507 of PVHX01022339.1, read as the reverse complement.
ATTCCACCTTTCCTTACTTGCTTTGTAATGTTGAGTTGAGCTCTTCAGGCATTTTCCCCTTGCTTAAGAATGGTACTCTGGGGGCTGGGGTTGTGGCTTAGTGGTGGAGTGCTTGCCTAATATGTGTGAGTCTCTGCATTCGATTCTTAGCATCACATATAAAAAAAAAAAAAAAAAAAAGGTTCGTGGACAACTAAAAAATTATTTAAAAAAAAAAAAAGAATGGTGCCCTGTAAAACAAGAGTGGCCAGTCTCTCTGAGAGCTTGAACCTGACCCCACCCTTCTGATAACCTTACTTCACCCATCACAAAGTAAACGTCGTGCTCTCCAGGCCACTGTGGTTCTTGATTTTATTTTATTTTATGTTTTGGTACCAGGGATTGAATGTGGTAGCACTAACCACAGAGCCACATCTCAGTCCTCCTCCCTACACCTTTTTTTTTTTTTTTTTTTGGTACTGGCGATTGAACTCAGGGGCTCTTGACCACTGAGCCACATCCCCAGCCCTATTTTGTGTTTTATGTAGAGACAGGGTCTCCATGAGTTGCTTAGTGCCTCGCCATTGCTGAGGCTGGCTTTGAACTTGCGATTCTCCTGTCTCAGCCTCCCTAAATCCTGGGATTACAGGCTTGCCCCACGGTGCCCGGCTCCCCCTACACCTTTTTAAAAAAATTTATTTTGAGACAAGTTCTTGCCAAGTGGCCTAGAGCCTCCCTAAATTGCTGAGGCTGGCTTTGAACTTGTGATCCTCCTGCCTCAGCCTCCTGAGCTGCTGGGATTACAGGCCTGTGTGTGCCACCAGTCCAGAAAGTTAGCTAGGTTCTGACACGTTGATTTGCTCTGTGTCTGCCCCTCGACTGCTACCTCCCCATGTGAACACGTCACAGCCAGGCACGAGGACCACTGGCATGTGTGCTCCCAATGTATCCACTCCTTTTGCACCCTATTACCAGTCTTGGTCTACCTACATTCTAGAAACTGTTTTCTCCTGGCCTGGTGACCGCAGACAAGTTCTCCATCAAGTGGCCGTGACCACGCCTACTCCAATGAGGTTTGATTCCCTGCCTGTACAAAGGCCTCTTACCTATGGCGTCCCTTTCTTAGTTACATCTCTTCTGCCCTGGGGTATTCTTTTGAGTTTTCTTTAAACTTTTATACTTATTCTGCTGTTAGTGTTAACATTTATCTATATTAAACTTTCCCTCTTCAAACTTAGTCTGAAGTTTCTTTCTATGGATTGGACACAGTTTAAAAAATCAAACTATATATATATATATATATATGTATGTATGTATATACACACACACATATATAAAACAATAAACTATATAAAATACTATATATATAAACTATATAAAACTATATATAAAAACTGTATACAATACTATATGTGTGTGTGTGTATATATATATATATATCCACTAGTGCATACCAATGCCAATTTCCATTGCCTAAAAGCAAATACCTCAAGTGTCAAATAATTTACTACCTTACCAAGATCTATAAAAGTTAAAGTTGTGTTTCTCATGAACCCACTTAATGATGCTCATGATATCTGGAGGCTAAAATTGTTAATATAGTCTTACATCAAAAAATGAAAATGTGACTGTTAGCCAAACTAGCACATGAGACAGTCCATAAGGACGGAAAACACAGTTCTCAGCTTTAGATTCACGCTGTGATCCAAAGTTTGTGCAATTCTTGCCTTCATTGGGGGTTTAGGAGAGAAGGTTTGACTTGGTTCAGCTTGTTGCACTTGTTGGAACCTTGAATCTTTTTTCATGGCAGGGAGCATTTTCCTAGAGTTATGCCATTTCTGCATTATTCCCACAGGAACCTCTGTTTGCTTAATGCTTCCTCTCCTCAATGCACAGTATCTCACTCCACTTTGAGCCTCTGGTCAAGATTCCAGACATTCAATTCTGGCTTTTGTTCTGGATGAAACTAAAGGAAACTTGAAATTTCTGTTCGAGAAAGAGAATGTCATGACATTAAAGGAAGACAATCCTACTTTTTGGCATCTTCATGTCTTGATACAGATAACTGAATATAATGGGTAACTCTTGAATGTATTATGTTAAAAAAGTTTCATAAATAATATTCAAATGACTCCTTCTTTTAAATCCTTTGGTTTGGTAAAAGTCTCAGAAATGCATATCTGAACACAGCAAAGAGGAATAAGAGGAAATACTAAAATATTCATTATGGACTAAATGTTTTTGTCTTCTTAAAATTCATATATTGGAGCATTCAGTCTTAAAGGATAGAATTTGGAGGTGAGGACTTTGGTAAGTACTTAGGTTTAGATAAAGTCCTGAGGGGAAAGGCCCTCTCAATGGGATTAGTGACCTTAAAAGAAGAGACAGGGAAATTTTCTTTCTGTACCTTGTGAAGACACATCAAGAAGATGGTTGCTTGAAAGCCAGCAAAGACTTTATCAGGAACTGAATAACTGATACCATGATCTTGGACTTCCTGACCTTCTTCTAATGTTAAGAAGGTGTCTGTCATTTAGGAAACAGGTCTATGACATTTTGTTATGGTAGTCTGAGCTAAAACACATCCTAACACAATTACATCAAATCAAAATCTGCCTAAATTTTTTTTTTTCTAATTCATCTTAGTTACATTTCCTCAAATTATCTGCATTCTAGTATGGTACCACTGAAATATGATAGAGTATAAAATTTGATATGATTATGTGAGTTCAACATGGAACATAAAATTGTCTCTTACATTACATCATAAGCAAATGTTGATTCATGAGTCTTGTTATGGAAGACATTTGAGAAGAGGCCATCATATAAAAAAAATATCTTGTAGAAATATCAAGGAAAATGAGAACTGAGATTAATTCTGCTAATGAGCTTTAAAAGAGATTCTCATATGTTAATGGGATAGCTATGAGCTAGATAGAATCCAGATGAAAAATTTAAAAATTAAAAAATCTAAAGATGTTAACGGCTAGAGCAACCAAATAGGCTGAAATTCCTAAGCAGAAGAGAATGGAGAAAATTTCTTTTTGACTAAGATTAAGTTTATTTTTAGGAACTCACATACATTTCTGGTATTTAAGTATGAAGTAAAATATTTAGTATTGAAGTAAAATACTAAATTCACTTTGGGGAAAAATTAGGCAATTTTGAAAACATTTACCATATGATGCTGCACAACATGCCTAGGTATTTCTTCAAGTGAAATAAAAACATGTCTATACTTCTTTGTCCATAATAAAATTAAAACTGGAAACATCCCAGATGGACATCAACAGCTGAATGGGATACACAGACTGTGTTTTTTGCACTTGAAGGAATTCTGTTAAAAAATATGGTGGAATATTCTTAAAAATATGTTTACCAAAACAACCCAGATATAAAAGGTTTGTACTTTATGATTGCATTCATCAGAAAAGATAAATTGATAATTATATAAAGAAGATCAGTGATTCCCCACATCTTGTGGTAAGGTAAATTATTTACTTATAAAGTGCTTAAAAAGCTGAGCATGGTGGCTCACGCCTATAATCCCAGCTGCTCCAGAGGCTGAGGCAGGAGGATGGAGAGTTCAAAGCCAGTCTCAGCAAAAGCGAGGCACTAAGCAACTCAGTGAGACCCTGTCTCTAAATAAAATACTAAATAGGGCTAGAGATGTGGCTCAGTGTTTGAGTGCCCTGAGTTCAATCCCTGGTATCTCCCTGCCCCCAAAGAAAATCAAAAACATAAACAAAAACAAAAACAAAAAAAAAGTGCTTAAGGAAACAATTGTGGGTAAGGAAAATGATCTATTTCTTTTGCGTATTTGTAGAAAGAAAGCTATGTACATTTTTCAAAACATTTATCTCTACATTGTGTATGCTCACTACATTATATTAATGTAAATATTGCTTCTAAAAGGTTAATATAAAAGTAATATAATTAAAGTATTAGTCTATGGTAGATGCCCAATAAAAATTGTACTGCTTGTTTTTGAAAAAAAATAAGTAATGGAACTTTCACTTCTGGAAAAATCAAGTAGATGTAATCCATAAACACCATAAAAAAACTTGAAATTATGTGTGAAACAAACAATAATACTGTCAAAGGTGGAGAGGATGAAATAGACATGATAGGTTATTGAAACCCGAGTGAAGAGATCACAGTGAATTTCCTGCTGTTTCTTTTTGCCTCTTTTAACCCAGGCAGGGGGCTGGAGAAACATCAAAAAAACATTGTTGCAAGATGTGTGAAGCAAAGATTTATAGAATTTTTACCATTTCTTTTCTGTTTGGAGACCCTAGTTTGGCCATTTTTTTCAGAGTAATTTATAATTTATAATCTCTAGGCCTATATGATGTCACTGTAGAATTAAAATGAATATTAGCTGACAAATTAACATCAATTTTACATAATCTTTTCTGCAGTAGGGATGAGGGAAGTCTAATCTCCAATTCAGTTTTTAAAGTGAACATTTTTATTTTGAGATGTTGTAAATTCAAATGCAGTTATAAGAAAGAGAGCAGAGATCTCATGTTCTCTTTAAATTCAGTTTCTTTAATTGTGGCATTTTTAAAAACAGTAGTAAAATGTCACAAGGATATTGAAATTAATTTAAAAATCATACAGTTTTGTCACTGCAAAGATCCTTCTTACTGACTTCTACAGGCACACTTATTCCCTTCTCCAGTGCTCTTCCTAACTCCTAGAAACCGCTAACCTATTCCCCATTTCTGTGATTTTCCCACTTCATGGGTATTGTATACGTTGGATCATTTAACATTTGGCTTTTTGATATTAATTTTCATCATTTGCATAATGTCTTTCAGATCAATCCAAGTTGTTATCAATAATAGTGTACTCCTTTTTATTCCTGAATAGTGTTCTTTCATATGGTTGGTAAACCAGTTTATTTTTAATCATTAACCTTCTGTAAGCCAGTTTGGGGCCCTTATGAATAAAGTTGTGACAAACTTCATGCATAGTTTTTTGTGTGGAATTTTTTTTAATAGAGTAAATTCTCAAAAGTGTTTGTAGGTAGCACGTATTTGGGTCATGTTTATTTTGTACTGTGCCAATCTGTCTTTTGACAGTTGTATTCAGACAATGCATATTTAAGACAATTATTGACACCTTAGAACTCAGGTCTTCCATCTTGTTTTGTTTTCTGGTTTTTCCTCTAGTTCTCATTCTCTTTTTAATTTTTATTATCTGCCTCTGAGGTATATCAATATTTTCTACGCTTCCTTCTTGATTCATTTGGAGTTTCTTAGTATATCACTCTATAGTTTTCTCAGTGATTGTTCTGAGTATTGTAACATACATACATTATTTTTCACAGTCTGCTGATATAAATAAGAGTTCTGCTACTATAAATTAGACAGAGAGAGAGAGAGAAGGAAAGAGAGACTGACTATTAGCTCATCCAATCAGAGGCTGGGTAGTTTCACAATGGCTATCTGCAAGCTTGAGGGCTTGGTAAACCAGTAGCTGCTCAGTCCAAAAAGTTGGAACCCTTAGAATAAGAAAAATCAAAGCTGCAGCTCCAGTCCTAAACTGAAAGCCTGGTCCCCTGGGTAGTATCTGTTGTAAGTTCACATTCCAAGTTGAAGAAATTAGAGTCTGATGTCAGTGGTGGATGGCAGCCACTAAGAACCTACTTGCTCAAGAATGGAGCTTGCACACAGCAGTAGACTTCCTTCTTCTATGACTTTTTGTTCCATGTAGGTCCCCAGCCTACTGGATTGTGCCACCTACATTTGGGGTAGGTCTTCCCACTACCTGCCATCAGTTCACTGATCCACATGCCAATCCTCTCTGGAAATACCCACCCTAGTGTGCCTTACTAATTTCCTAGACATCTCTCAAGTTGCTAATCAAGATTACCCATAGTAGCTTGCTTTAACATTGTACCTCTTTAGGTGATGTGTGGGGTATTCACTTCCATTTAGGTCTCTTAACCATTCCTACTTTTAATGATAGCTGTCTTTATTATTAGAGTTTTATGATTTTTATTGCAATCATCACGTAAGATTTTATTGAGACTTTTATACTTTCTTCCTTATGAACAAAAATTCTTTTTTATTATTTTCTTTCTTCTTGGAGAACTTCTTTTAGTCAGTCTCAAAAGCTAGGTCTAGTAGTGAAAAAGCCTCTTGGTTTTCTTTTCTCTGAGAATGTTTTATTTCCCTTACATTTCTGATGGATAGTTTCATCAGATGTAGAATGCAGGTTGCTGATTCTTTGATATTCAAATTTGAAAAATACTAGCTTACTTCCTCTGGCCTCCCTAATTAAAGACTAATACAAAAATAAACAACAGCAATACAAACAATACAAAAAACCCAACCATTGCTCTTATTTGCATTACTGGTAAAATGCAAAATACAATTTCTTTTGGCTATTTTTAAGATTTTTCTTTGCTTTTGGTTTTTAAACATTTAATTATGCTGAAACTTGGCATGAATTTTTTTGGGTTTGTTCTATCGGGTGCTTGTACAGCTTCTTAAATCTTTGTGTTTATATATTTTGTCAAATTTTAGATGTCTTTATTCGTTGTTTCTTTTAATGTCAAACTTTTTTTTATCTCTTTTGATTTAAGTGATGCGAATGCTTGATATTTTGCTATTATCACACAGGTTTCTGAGGCTCCATTTTATTTTATTTTTTTAGTCTACTTTTTGTTGTTCAGACAGAGAGCAATTGAATTGATCTGCTTCAAGATTACTGATTATATCTTACATTATCTCTTCTCTGCTACTGAGACCATACAGCAAGTTTTGTTCTATTATTGTATTTTTCTGTTCTACACTTTCCACATGGTTATTTTTAATATGCTCTGTTTATTTTCTAGTATGTTTTTTTAAAACAGAATTTGTTATTGCTTGTTAAAGCAGTTCAATGATGGTTGCTTTAGCACCCTGTCTAGTATTCTTTTATCTGACTCATCTTGGTTTTGGCATATGTTGGTTGTTTTTTCTCATTCACATTGTAATTTTCTTGACTTTTGGTAAGAGATGTAACTTTATTTATTTATTTATTTATATTTTTTTAGTTGCAGATGGACACAATATCTTTATTTATTTATTTTTATGTGGTGCTGAGGATCAAACCCAGTGCCTCACACATGCAAGGCAAGCGCTCTACCACGGAGCTACAATCCCAGCCCCGAGAGGTGTAACTTTTAATTATATTATGAATATTTGTTTCTGTTTTTGGAGATTCTCGGTCTTATTTAATTTTTTTAAATGTTACAGGTAACTAAAGTTTAAGACAGGTTGTTCTTTATTTAAGACAGTTTGTTCTTCCATAGGTTGTGAAAAAATCCAGGATGTCCACTCTAGTTACGGCTGTTTAGCAAGTACTGAAAAGTTATATCCAGGGTAATAAGAAAGTGAAAATAAATTGGAAGCATGCTGGATGAGAAAAGAAAAAGCAAAACAGTTCCCATCTGTGTAATAACTACATAAAAAAATCCCAGGGAAGCTTTTAAAAACTCTTAGAACTAATAAATGTGTTCAGTATGATCTCAGGTATAACAACATGCAAAATTATTTGTATTTACATATTCTAAAAATAAGCATTGAAAAGCTAAAATTAAAAATACAATGCCATTTAAAATCTTTGAAAAACAACGAAATAATTAATTTTAACCTAACAAAATAGTCACAGGATTTACATGCTGCAAACCACAAAACACTGATGAAAGAAATCAAAGAAGTTTTAAAATATATAAGTCGAAAAATATACTGTGTTTGTGAACTCAATAAGTAAACATGTCAGTCTTTGTCAGATTTACATCCCCACAGTATTTTCTATTGATGTGGACAAGATTATCCTAAAATTTATTTGGGGCTAGGAAATAGAAAATAATTCTGAAAAAGAACAGTATTTTAGGAAGAATTATGCTGTCTAATTTCAATACTTAAATACAGCTAATCATCAAGACTGTCATACTGGTGGAACAATAGACATATAGACCAAACAACAGAATGGAATGCACATGGAAAGCCCCACGACAGTATAGTCGACTCATTTAAAGTGCAAAAATAATTCAATGGAGAAGGAATAATTTGTTCAACAAATGGTGAAGGAATGATTGGGCATCTATAGACAAAAGAAAAAGAAAATTTGGCCTAAACCTCATACTTTTTTATTGTACAAAAATTAACTCAAAATTGGTCATAGAATGAAATAGAAAACATTATGCTACAAAAATTTTAGAAAAAAATACAAAAGGTAATCTTTATTATTAGAGATTAATTATGGCTCTAACCATATTAGAGCTTGGAGAATATTTTGTTTTTTTTTCATTGTTTCTTAATAATTAATTTCCTTGTTTTATTATTTACTTATTTACTTTTTCTTTTGATTTGTTAAAGTATAATTAACAAAATTTTACATTTTTATTATGTGCAATATAATCATCTGAAATATGTATTCATTGTAAAAGTAATAAATAAAGACAGTTAACATGTCCATTTCCTCACAAGATTATTATTATTTTATGTTGAGGATATTTTAGACCTACTTTCCTAACAATTTTCAAGTATACAATACGTTATTACTAACTATAGTAAGCAGACTATACAACAGATCTCCAGAAATTATACACCCTGACTAAAACTTTGTACACTTTGATAAACATTTGCCTGTTCTTCCATTCACCAAGTCCCTAACAATCATCTTCTTTCTCTCTGGTTTTACAAGCTCAACTATTTTTTGATTCTACATGTAATTGAGACCACACAGTATCTCTCTTTCCATACATGGCTTATTTCAGTTAACATAATGTCTTCCGGTTTCATTCATGTTGTCATAAATGAAGAGTTTTTTGGCAGGACACCAAAGGCAAGATCCATGAAAGGAAGATGATGAGTTCTATCTTACCAAAATGAAAACCTTTTTCTCTGTGAAAGACCCAATAAGAAGATGGAAAAGAAAGGTGTGGACTGAGAGAATATTTTCAAAACACATTGTGTAACAAAGACTTATGTCAGTATTACATAAAGAACTTTCAGAATTCATCAGAAACACTCCAACTTAAAACTGAGTAAAAACCACAAAGAGACATTTTATTGAAGAAGATATGCCAATGGAAATTAAACACATAAAATATATTCATCATCACTAGCCATTAGGGAAAGGATGAGCTGTTATCATACATCTATCAGAGCAGCTCAAAATAGAAGTGTGACAATACCAAATGCTGACAAGAATATGCAGAAACTGGGGGCTGAGGTTGTGGCTCAGTGGCAGAGCGCTTGCCTCGCACGTGTGAGGCACTGGGTTCGATCCTCAGTACCACATAAAAATAAATAAACAAAATAAAGACACTGTGTCCATGTATAGCTAAAAAATATTTTAAAAAAAGAATATACAGAAACTGGATCACTCTTGCATTGTTGGTAGGAAAGAAAAATGTTGCAGTCATTCAAAAATAGTAGGATACATTCACATATACTAAATATACTCTTACTACATGACTCAGGAACCACACTTTTGTAAATTTATCTCTCAGAGAAGTAAAAATACACGTTCACACCAAGATGAATGTATGATGGTTCATAACAGTCTTGTTTGTAATTGCCCAAATCTGAAGCCACCATAATGTTCTATAGTAAATTAATGGTTAAACAATTATTTACCCATACTATGAAATATAACTCATCAATAAGAAGGAACAAGTATTTATGCATGCTGCAACTTGATGAATCTCAAGGGGATTCTACTGAGTGAAAAATCCAATCTCAAAGGACACCATACTGCATGAATACATACTTAACACTGATGAAATAATAAAATTTTGGAGATGGAAGAAATGTCAGTTGTTGTCAGGGCTTATGTAGAATAGGTACTGAGGTCATATTTAGTCATAAAAAGAATAGTGAATGAATGGTGACCTCCAGAATAGCAAGTATGTGCATGTCTTTATCCTTCAAACCTGTGAATATTACATTTTCTGGCAATCTTTTTTCTTCTTTAGATTTGAAAAGAAGAACTTGTCCAAGTATATCCTAAAGGAATTTACAAGGATTTTCATAAGATATATACACAAAGGAAAGACAACAAGAAGAGTAGCCACCCTGAAGATGGAGCAGAGATCTGTGGTCACAAGACAAGGAATGCCAATACCTGCCAGACAATGATGGGGGCAAGAGAAGATTCTTCCCTCATCCCCTACAGACACCTTGGCTTTTGACTTTTGATCTCCAGAACCAGGAGAAAATGAATGTGTGTGGTTTTAAGCCACAAAATTTGTGTCAACTTGTTGTCACAGCCATAGAAAACTTATGTTAGAGGGTCACATAATCAAGATTTTTGTGATGATGGAATGATCCTTTATTCATCTTTTTTTTAAAAAATTTTATGGTATTGAGGATTGAACCCAGGGGTTCTCAGCCACTGAACAACATCCCAGCACCCCCCCCCCTTTTATCTATCTATCTATCTATCTATCTATCTATCTGTCTATCTATCTATCTATCTATCTATCTATCTATCTATCTATCTATCTATCTATTTATTTATTTATTTATTTGAGGCAGGAGCTCACTAAGTGGCTTAGGGCTTCACTAAGTTTCTGAGGCTGGCTTTGAACTTGTGATCCTCCTGTCTCATCCTTAGTAGTTTCTGGGATTACAAGTATGCATCATCGGGCTTGATCCTTTATCCATCTTGATTGTAGTGGTGGCTATAAAAAATCTACATTTGTGAGAAAGTGACACAATCCTATCCTTTCAATTTCCTGGTTTTTATATTGTATGTTGGTTATGTAAAATGCAACTAATGGCAAAAACAGGGGACCACGCACAAGGCCTCTCTATAATATTGTGATTTCATGTGCATCTACTTCAAAAATAAAAATGTTAAAAAATTCTATCAAGACAAATTAAATTAAAATGGGATGACATTTTTCCTCTGAGGGTTTTGGTCAGTAAAACTGCTATTTATAACATGTTCTATTTTACAAATAGTTTTGTTCTTATACATATTATATCATACAAAAATACTCCCCATTGAATCCTGAGTGGGCATTATTCCATTTTCATAACTGTAGCAAATACACTGACTTCATAGCACACATTTATTCTTGAGAACCAACCATCATGTCTGCTGAGCACTGAAGTGGGAAAGTTATTTTTTGTTTCCATTGATTTTTTTCCATTCACTCTGAATTTTATCCCTGTGCTTTCCTCCAGAGATCAGAATGTTGCTTTTCTCTCTGATCCTCACCCCTTTTAACTAAAACTAAATGCTGTGTGTTTACTACATTCTTACAATAGCCACAGATCACTGACTGACCTGACTCCATTTGTGTCCTGAGTCAGAGCACAGTTCAAAGATTTATTAAATAAGTTGCTTTCAAGAATTTCCTTTTAAGATACCAGACAGAATGCTGAGGCATATGCAGAGCAAGTATGCAAGAAAGACTTGGTGAAAGACTTGGACAAATGCATGATTGCATAAATTAACTCAGCACATAGTTGCAGAATTTTATACTCAAGAAAAAATCTGAATGTTAAATACTGTATGGGTGGAAGTCATGATTAGTCCTTCATTTGGTTTATGTTTAGGACCCCAAGGATCAATTCAGAATTTTAACATACAGTAACAAAAAAGTATAATTTGTAACATGTGTAAATATGTTAATTTTGGTTAGCTGGGTGGCATTTTTCTAAATCTAATTTATTCCATAAAATATTAAAGGCCAGGCTCATCATCCTGGATATTTAACTTTGGATTCTATATTGACTCAGGTATAAGTAGTTAAGTGTCACCATAATAAACAGTTGGCAAAAAATAGTGATTAGAAATGTAACTACGCCATTTCTGTGTGAGTCTGTTTATACGTATGTAATAGAATGTGTTAGTACATTGTACCAGCATATGTTTCTTAAAGTGATGTTGACTCATGGCAGTTTAAGTTAATAAGTGAATTTGCTTTCACTATAGGAAACTACTTTCAATTAGCCATATGCACCTCTTTCTATTAACAAAATCCTCTGCCTGCAAGAATATAAGTTACTTTAGTAGATAGTCAATTTATCCTAACAATTATCATCTTTTATGTTCTCATATTTAAACCTTTGCAGGATTGAAAACGTGGCCCTATAGTTCCATTATTTAGTTTAATGCCTGGTGTATAGTTTTCAATCAAATGATGCTGGGTTGGATCACAACTGAATATTTTCATTAAAACAGACTCATGTTTGAATGTATGAATCTTTGTCATATAATTTTACCACCAAGAAATATTTTTGTATTATTTTCTTTTTCCATTATTATAAGTAGTAAAATAATCTCTTCAATACTGCTTATACAACAACCTTTGACCTTATTAGTTATTATGATCTGAATGTTCTCTTGACAGCAATTAATAAAATGGAGTCAAAAAGACAGAGGTATGGGAAATGCATTTTTCAATTTAATTTTAAAAAATTTAAAAAATATTGATTATTTACTGTTGTTGAAATGAACTATTTGCAATTTTGATTGTCATTAAATTAGTTTTAGTAGACTAAATAAACTAAATACAAACCAACAAGAAAACATGTCTATGAGTTCAATGTAAAACCATTTATGTAAGATGATTTTCCCTTTGTAAAATGAATTAAAGGAAAAGGGACAAAATTGTAAAAATGTTGCTGGCCACCAACTAAGAAAACAAAGCCATGGGAAGAAATCCAGTATAGTTAACGCATAAAGCACAGAAGGAGGATTGGTATGGAGAAGTTGAAGTGAGCAATGATGTCACAGAGCCTCTGACCAGGATTCTGCAGATTGTAGAAATGTGTAGAGATTTTCTTTTATCTCCTTTATTTTAGTGACTTAGATATATATTTGTAAAATTATACATGTAATAATAGTTTATTCCTCTTTTTCCATTTTCACATTTCATGAAACAATTTCAATTAAACTTCTCTCAAAGACTGAAAGAAAACCACACAATAGCACATGAATAGAGTGCAGTGATTTTCACAAGTAAGAATAAACCTGAATAATGCACATTTCATTAATTAAAATGTAAATCTCAAAAATTCAATGTAACAAAAGATTGTGATAAAAAATACGTTTTGATTGTTAATTCTTTTGAAGGACTCCTTCCTTTTGTGTGTGGAACATAGACTTCCTCAGCAAAGCTAAGCTGTCATGTCTTGCAAGCCAAGTCAGTAAGAGGGCAAAACAGAACAGTTAAAAACTTCAGGTACTAACTTAAATTTGGAAATATGAAAAAAAAAAGGAGACTTGGTATGAACATAATTATTCACAGAGGAATTTTTAAAAGTGAATTAATAGCATTATATGATTTAGCCATTCCACAATATATACATATGTTTAAACATCATGGTAAGTTTTTTAAAAGCATTTTTGCAGGTTCATGGTATATATTGGCTTATTTAAAATATAAAGTCATATCAGAAAAACAGGACTTAAAATTGTTCTAACCAATAGTTACCTTCTCAAGATTATTTTAAATTGTTATTTCTTGAAAATAAAATCAGTTTAAAATTATCACTATATTTCATGTTTTTAATGGATCTAATGAATTTAGTTGGTTAGATATGTTCTATTATACTAATATTATAATATGTATTAAAATAAATATTCTAATGTTATTATTATTATATTATAACTTATGCTACTAGTTCTATATTTAGCACCTACTGTGTAGGTGTAAAATTCCAAGAAATCAGGTCACAAATTGTTATTTGTATATTTTTCAGAACTCCTTCAACAATACTAACATGGTTCATTTCAGATAGTGATTACAGATAGAGCTGGGATTTTTAAAATAATAATAATACTTGTGTTTTATAGATGTAGTTTTGAGATCTTCCTACTGGTAAATGATAAATTATATATATGAACATTTTGCTTTGTGGTTTCTTTCTGAAGGTGTTTTAGTGTTAACCTCCAGACAAAAGATTTCCTTCATCAAATCTATGATATAAGCTTCTCTTACTGCAGTTTATCAAAAGATGATAACACAGGTATGTGATATAGAGGGATATTGAAAATCAAGAGTCAGAGTTCATCAGAGAATAAACTGATAGTAGAAAAAAAAATCTCCTAGTCAACAGGAAAAGTGATAAAGAGTGGACAGCTAGGTTGGCAAGTACCTGAAGGAGGATTATGACTCTGCCTTTCCCTGCCCTCAGATCCCAGAGAAGGTCACAATACCTCTGTTGCTCCTGTAATTTAAGATCCACTGGTGTATTAAGCTAGAAAGTCACATGCTACTACTACCTGGACATTGTTTTTTGGGTGGCAGGAGATGAAGGAATCACAAATCAATTGCAATAATGTGGAAGGAGTAGCATCAGTGGATGGGGAAAAAATGGCAGTTTGACTGACATGAGGCTGAAAGGGAATTCCCAGATGTTTTCTATTATGTAAAAATAGTACATGCAGTGAACTTTTAGGAATTTCCAAGATGTTCAATACTGAAGAAACTGAATCCTAAGGTCTTCATATTTTTTCTTTCCCCAAAGAAATTATTCCATGTTGTTTGATTGTTTAATAACTTCATACTGAGAGCACACTTTAATTTTAGAAACCCATTTCTAGCCTAGGTACTTAATGTTTCCTATGTGCAGTATATTTTTTCTTAGTTCAATCAACATGTAAAATATTTGCCAAGTGTGCCTATTTGACATTTGAGTTAAATACCATGACAAATATTTGAGGTAGTCAACTTATGAAGGGACAAGTTTTGTTTGGGCTCACTGTTTTGGAGGTTGCAGTTGAGGGTTGCTTTGCCACATTGCTTTGGGCAAAGCTGAACATTATGGCAGGGGAGCACGTGGCGGAGCAAAGCTGATAACCTTACGGCTGGGAAATGAGCTAAGGAAGTGGAAGGCGCTGGGTCCCACTATACCCTACAAAGGAGATGCTCCCAATAACCTTAAGACCTCCCACAAGGCCCCACCACTTACAGGTTTAACCACTTTTCAACCATACCTCCCTATGAACAAAGCCTCCAAAATATGGGCCAGGGGAATTTAAGATTCAAACTATGGCAATCTCAGGCAATCTCTAGAATGCTAGACTGGGATCATACAATACTCATTAACATTATATGAAATTAATATACTGGGTTGTAACTTAAGAAATATCAGATGATTTTAATCCCACAAGTATCTCTTTGAAGGCATGACAACGCAAGATAACTGATTGATGAATATATCCCCTTGGAAAAAAATCAATAATTGAAACATACTCTTTATGACCCTTTGACTCCTGTTTCTTAAATAGTTTCTCTCTTATATAATATGCTTTGTGGCTCTATACTGTGTGAAGGAGGAGTCATTGAATGGATAATTAGAAAAACGTAGTATTGACTAGATAGCAGGGTGTTTCAACAGTATTGCTGTTGGCATTGTAGGTTACAGAATTCTTTGCTGTGGAAAGGCCATTTTCTGCATTGCAGGAAGTTTAGCAACATCCCTGTCTTCTTTCCACTTGGTATTAAGAGCACCTCCACCCCAGACCCAGCCCTAGCTGTTCTTGATAGTCAAATAGTCCTAACCAAGTCTGCACAATACACTCTTGAAGAAAATATTGCCCTGGATGAGTGTAACACACTAAGACAATTACAACTATTACATTTTATCTCCTAGTGATTGATTTAAGAATAATAAACCAATCTAAATTGCTATGACTTCAACTCATGAAAGCAAAGAGGGAAATAGTTTTGAGTATTCAAGTTATGATTCTGTGAATCTGATCAAGATTAAACTTTATCAAGCCTCAGACTTTATTTTTATCCATAAGTGAAAATAATAATATCTGTGTCATAGACTATGGAGATTAGATGAAATAAATATAAACTTCTTAATAGATTATCTGAAATATAGTAAGTATTCTTCTACTAAACACTAATATCTGAGAAGATGAAACATGTCTAATTATGGGGACTCTAGTAGAAGATGCTTTTTTTTTTGATACCAGGGATTGAACTCGGAAGTACTTAACCACTGGTCCACATCCCCAGCCTTATTTTGTGTTTTTATTTAGAGACAGGGTCTCACTGAGTTGCTCAGCATGTCGCTGTTGCTGAGGCTGGCTTTGAACTCGCATTCTCCTGTCCCAGACTCCCAAAGTACTGGGATTACAGGCTTGCACCACCATGCCTGGCTTAATTGCTTTTTAAAAAAACTACCCTTGGTGCATGTATGAAGACACAAATGGTGTAACTCTATCTGGTTTGCAACCAGAGAAATAGAAAAATTAAACTCTATATATGTACTATGACTTGAAATGCATTGAAATAAATTAATAATAAAAAAACACTCAAAAAAAAAAAAAACTGGATAAGACCAGAGAAATGAAAAGTTGTGCTCCATCTGTGTACAATGAATCAAAATGCATTCTGCTATCATGTATACCTAAGTAGAATGAATAAATAAATAAAATTTTTAAAAAATCGTAAAAAACAAACAAAAAAACCTGGATAAGAAAGCATTAATACTATATCAAAGCTAAATTCCCTGATATAAGCCGGGCGCAGTGGCACAAGCCTGTAATCCCAGCACTTACGGAGGCTGAGACAGGAGAATCGCAAGTTCAAAGTCAGCTTCAGCAATGGTGAGGTGCTAAGCAACTCAGTGAGACCCTGTCTCTACATAAAACACAAAATAGGGCTGGGGATGTGGCTCAGTGGTCGAGTGCCCCTGAGTTCAATCTCCGGTACCACCCCCAAAAAAGAAAACCCTGATATCTCACAGATATACTTTATTTATACTAAAATGCAAA
The DNA here is from genome assembly GCA_004024805.1 of Geosciurus inauris. Classification (NCBI taxonomy): domain Eukaryota; kingdom Metazoa; phylum Chordata; class Mammalia; order Rodentia; family Sciuridae; genus Geosciurus; species Geosciurus inauris. The sequence goes on along the minus strand of PVHX01022339.1, from coordinate 2,776 downwards.
TAGTTTGATTTTACAATTAATATTGCATTGCTAACCAATTCAAATAAATATAATTTTAATAGAAACATATCAGAGTGGAAATGATGAAATACCTACATTTTTGGAATATGAGTTTTAGGAGTTCACAAGAAATTTTTCATGGGCTCATAAACTGAAACCAATAACAAGAATTCTGCTATAAAATTTGTTCAGTTACACTAAAAATCAATGACTGTGTATTGCATAGTTGCACTCTTAAAATCCATGAAGTGGAGCAAGACTTACTACCTCAGGCAGCACTTTACACCTCTGTAAAAGTGATTGTTTATTCTTCAAACTCTAAGTAGAAAAAAAAATTATTTATTGGTCACAGATACATTAGGACGGATAATAAAATCAATCAGGAAACATATTCATAGAGAAATAAATACATTGCTATTTGATATGCTGGATATTTGGCAGATTCTATACTTTTTGTGCTTGGTTTGTGTAAGTGGGGAGGATGATTAGTAACACAGAACACCTAGATTCTTATAGTCATCTGTTGTTCAAGTGGAAGCAGTGATCTTTTCACACTTTTAAAGTGTGAAAAGTGATTTTAAAATCACTTTTAAAAGTGATTCTTTTAACTTTAAAGGTAGGGACTTTAAAGAAAAAAAGATGGGTCAATGTGAAGACTGGAACAACCAAAAAAGAGATGAAACTTACAGGGAGGAAAAACTAAGACTCACGGACAGTGGAGCAACAGGGAAAAGGAGAGAGGAAAACACCCACTCCTGTTTCCCACTGATCTAAGCTTCCCATTTGTAGCTATCTGAAAATGTTGTTGTTTGTGATTCACAAGATGATGTTGTGTTTTCACAGCTATAGTCACATTTGGAACATCCGAGTCACGCCACTTGTCTCAGATGCTGGATAAAATTAAGTGGCAATTTATTTTGGCAAGAATGGTGAATAAAAGTAAGCCTGGAATTCACAAATCATCCTCTCATTGAGACTCTTAAACTTACTTACATCTCAGCAACACCCCAGCCACACAGAGCGTGGTCGGGGAGAACAGCACGTGGGGCTGCTTGCCTACTGATGCTTCTTCCCTTGTATCCTTATTCTTATTACTACATGTTAATAAAGGTGAATTTTTCTCTCCTGAAAACAGAAGGGCCCAGAAGCCTCACGAAAAACAGTGAAGACTGCTAACAATTTCAGTAGAATTTGATTAGTTGTATAGGGACTTGTTATTAGTGACAAGCAGATAATTATTTTATTCAGCTTTTTTGCTTCTGCAACTAAAGGATCTAACTAGCACAGCTGTAGGGGAGAAGGTTATTTGAGGGCTATAAGGAGCCTATGCCATAGACATGCCTGGACATGCTGGGGACTCATTAAATTGCTGGCCATAAGGAACAGCAGCCATTGACTTGCTGAGTCATGCCTGCTTGCAATTGATAAGGGGCTGTAAGGGGCACCTAACCATAGGCCTGCTTAGCAATGACTGGTTACAATTGGTAGGGAGCACAGTTCCATGTATATGCACAAAGAAATGCCCAGTTGTGGGAGAGAGCTGGCCTGAGGGCTTCCGCAGTACATAGTACAACTATATCAGGTTTTTCAATCATGAGCTTTTGGCCATAGTTCCATAATGTAACAATAGCCACATTCCTGTGAATAGCAGCAAGGTGCTAATGGAATAGTCACACCCTATGCACCCTGTAGCTTGGAGGACAAAGGGCCTCTTAGCATATATAAAGAGGGACCTGAGCTCAATAAAGAAGAGTCTCTTGCCTTGTTCTGTGTGTGTGTGAGTGATTTTTCATCCGCGGCTCCCTCGCCTGACTCCGTTTCCCTTTGTGCCGGAGCGGGCGCTGGCACCCAGTCACAATTATACTATCTCACTGGACATAACCAATGGACATTGACTTTTACTGGGTGTAACCAATCACCAGCTAATACCACCAACTTGGAACTGCATTTAAACTGCTTGTCCTGCCACATTGTGGGCTTTGCTCCAAGGACATCAGTGAGACTGGCCACCTTGCTGTCCATCCTTGGATCAACTCTACCATTCCCTGACGTCCAGTTCAGTTGAAGAGAACCACCAGACAAGAACAACGTCTGCTAAGAGAAGTCACGTGGCATCAGAGGTATTTTGGGACTCGTGGTTGCCCTAGGATTGTGTGGATTACTTGTAATTTTAAATTGCCCAAGGATTCTGTGAATTGCTGGTAGTGTTAAGTTGCCCTAGGATGGTGTGACTTACCTATAGTGTTTAATTTTAGTGTACATTGAATGCTAGTTGGGGTGCTCCAGCACACCCAGCACTTTTTGCATTAATTAATTATATTTGATGATTGTTGTGATTGAACATACACTTGCATTTGAATACAATCCGCCTCCGAGTAATTATTAATTGCACATGCCGCTCATGACAATGGCTCACAGTTTCAGAGGTCTTAGTCCAGAGAAGGCCAGCTCCATTCTTCAGGACTCCAGGTGAGGCAAAAGCTCATGGCAAAAGAGTGTGGCAGAGGGAAGCAGCTCACATTGTGGTAATCATGAAACAGACAGAGTGAGACCCCCAGCTCCAGATACAAAATATATACCCCACAGTCATGCCTACAATTAACTACTTCCTCCAGCTACACCCCACCTGCCTCTAGTTATCACTCAGTTAATCCCATCAGGGGTCGATTTGCTGATTGGTTTAAGACTCTCACAATCCAATCATATCTTCTCTGAACCCTCTTGCATTGTCTCATATGTGAGCTTTCAGGGGGACACCTCATATCTAAACCATAAC
>PVHX01022338.1:0-27893 GCA_004024805.1 Geosciurus inauris | reverse complement strand
TTTTTTTTTTTGGTACTGGGGATTGAACTCAGGGGCACTTGACCACTGAGCCACATCCCCAGCCCTATTTTGTGTTTTATGTAGAGACAGGGTCTCACTGAGTTGCTTAGCGCCTCGCCATTGCTGAGGCTGGCTTTGAACTCGCAATTCTCCTGTCTCAGCCTCCCTAAGTGCTGGGATTACAGGCTTGAGCCACCGCTCCCGGCTCCCTTGAAACATCTTTAAGAATTTGTAAACTGGGTGTGGTGGCTAATACCTGTAATCCTAGGAGGCTGAAGCAGGAGGATTGCAAATTTGAGGCCAGCCTCAGTAATTTAGGGAGAACTTGCCCCAAAATAAAAAGGGCTGAGGATGTAGCTAGCTGAGTGGTAAAGCACCCCTGGGTTCAATTTCTAGTTCAAAAAAAAAAAAAAGTGACTAGATTCTCTCCTAATAGTAACATCAAAGAATAGGATTATCCTGGCAATCTGGACTATCACACCAACTGCATTTCAAACTGGAATGCATTGGAAAGTAAACACCAACTGGAATCTAGTTACTCTGTTGCAACAAGTTTGAATTTGCTATGGAAACAAATTTACAAGTCTGTGGCTGAGGGACTGCATGGCTCTTTATTGCTACAGGATCTTGCAAATGCCACATTGTGCCAATAGGATCTTATGTGCCTGTGGCCAGGGCCAGAGGGACTCCCATCACAGGAGGAACCATGCTAAGAGGCCACAGTGTTGTAAAGGCAAAGCTTGAGAAATGCATTGCTGTGGGCATGAAGACGGCCAACTGTTGCACAGGACTCTTGAGAACAAGAGTAGGCCTCTACTACTGATAAAGCCACTATGTGCCTCTGATGTTGGCAGAATGTTCATGGATCCCGTCTGATAGTGGAGAAAACTGAGGCTTGGAGAAGTTCATGGAGTTGTCCCAAGTTCTCATGATTGGTGAACTTCAGTGTAGGATGTGTACATTTTCCTTACAGGGAAACTTCACATGCTTTGAAATGAGATCTGGAAATTTGTTAGGGGTCACATGCATATTTTACCTATTCAAACCTTGCATATTTTTTTGCAAAATTTTAAGGATCTGCATATGCTATAAGATCCAAATACCTTATTTCCTTTCTCTTTTTATTTTTTAAAATGGTACTGGGGATTGAACTCAGGGCACTCCACTACTAAGCTACATCTCCAGCCCTTTTTATTTTTTATTTTGTGACAGGATCTTGCTAAATTACCTAGGCCATTCTCGAATTTGCTATCCTCCTCCATCAGCCTCCTAAGTAGCTGGGATCATAGGCATGCACTACTGGACCCAATTCGAATACCATTTTTCCTTCCCAGCTGTGCTGTACCTGGAACGAAACCCAAGGCTTCAAGCATGCCAGCACTCAACCACTGATACACAGCCCCAGCCCTAAAATACCTTATTTTCTTTTTTGGCACTGGGAGCAAACCTCGGGAGGCACTTTACCACTGAGCTACATCCCCAGCCTTCCCCTTCCCCTTTTTGAGACAGGGTCTAGCTAAATTGCCCAGGTTGGCCTTGATCTTGTGATCCTCCTGCCTTGGCTTCCCAAGTCACTGGGATTATAGGCATGTGCTACCACAACCAGCCAAATACCTTATTTTTGAGAGACTACAGGTATCTAGAATTTGAGCAATGAAAAGATGTAATTACTATAGTTTTAGTTGGCTTAATGGGAGGAGACCTGAATTCAAGGTCTTTAACCTTCAAGGACTCTATCACTTCTTAGTATATAACCTAGGGCAAAATGTAGTCTTCCAGAATTTGGCAAAACCCTACTCATTCTTTTTATTTTTTGGTAGTAGGATTTAACCCAGGGAGGCTTTACCACGGAGTCCCATGCTCCAGCTCTTTTTTTTTTTTTTTTTTTAACTTTGAGACAGGGTCTCACAAAATTGCTGAGGCTGTCCTCAAACTTCTGATAGAACTTTCAATCCTCCTATCTCCCGAGGAGCTGGGATTACAAGAGTGCACAACCAACCCTGACTACTCTTTCTTTGCAGCCAAACTCAAAGTCACCACCTTAATTTTTTATTTTATTTTTTGGTACTGGGGATTGAACTCAGGGGCACTCGACCACTGAGCCACATCCCCAGCCCTATTTTGTGTTTTATGTAGAGACAGGGTCTCACTGAGTTGCTTAGCGCCTCGCCCTTGCTGAGGCTGGCTTTGAACTCGCCATCCTCCTGTCTCAGCCTCTTGAGCAGCTGGGATTACAGGCTTGAGCCACCACGCCGGGCCAAAGTCACCACCTTTATGAAATTCTCTCAGATTCCTTTCCAACCCCCCCCCCCCACACACACACACCTCCAGAGGAGATTGCGCCCGTTTCCTCGGACTTCAAGTAGTGAACGTTCTGGATTTACTGTCGTCTGCCTTTTCTCGCTAGAACAGAGCTCTGTGCAACTTTAGCTAGTCGTAGAGTCCTTGCTCTCTCTTGCTAGGCAACAGCACAGACAACCGAGATCAAATGAACCCGTAAGGTAGCCACTTCATGTCACACCCCTTCGGTCATCTGGCTACCAAACTCGACCCCTTTCTCTACAGGGAAGGCCGATGTGGGGCTCAAACTCCGACGTCTGCAGTGCCACCCGACAGACTATAAGCACGTTGAGGTCCAGGGAGGGCCTCTGTGAGGCGGTGCCCGTGCCTACGCCTTTTGCCCAGCGTGCCTAGCACGCTGCCAAGAACCGCGGGTGCCAAACAAATATTCGTGGATTGCGATGGAGCAGAGGGCAGGGTGACACTACGCCTAGACGTCCACACTTAGCGGCGCCGGGGCTGGGGTTGTGAGCACCCCGCAGAGCCGGGGGAGGGGCGAGGGCCGCTCGGTCCAGCCGGGCGCCAGCTCCTCCCGGGCGGGCAGGCACCCACCGACAGCAGGCACACAAAGCCCGCTCGGCGTGCTCGGCGATCAGCTCCTCAGGCCTGTGTCGCCACGCGCCGCCAGGCGGCTCCAGGTTGGGCGCCGGGCTGTGGCAGGCACTGGGCGTCTAGCAGCTGCACGCATCAAACTACCGCGGGAGGGAGCGCGAAGGGGGGAGGAGGAGGAGTGGGCCCGGGAGGAGGGAGGAGGAGGAGTGGGACCGGGCGGGGGGTGGAGGAAGAGGCCTCGCGCAGAGGAGGGAGCAATTGAATTTCAAACACAAACAACTGCACGAGCGCGCACTAAACCGCGCCGAAGCTTTGCCCCGATCCGCGCCCGCCCCGTCCGTGCGGCGCGCGGGCGGAGACGCCGTGGCCGCGCCGGAGCTCGGGCCGGGGGCCACCATCGAGGCGGGGGCCGCGCGAGGGCCGGAGCGGAGCGGCGCCGCCACCGCCGCACGCGCAAACTTGGGCTCGCGCTTCCCGGCCCGGCGCGGAGCCCGGGGTGCCCGGAGCCCCGCCATGTCGCGATCCAACCGGCAGAAGGAGTACAAATGTGGGGACCTGGTGTTCGCCAAGATGAAGGGCTACCCACACTGGCCAGCCCGGGTGAGTAGCGCGGCCCGTCGCCCCCGATCCCCCTGCGGGCTTGGGTTGCATAACACCAGGGAGGGCACGAGCGCTCCGCGTGGAGCGGGTGGAGGGGGGCAGGGGCATCTAGCACCTAGACTCTCGCAGCCGCCTTCGAGCCCACCCGCGGGTTATATAATGGTGGAGGCGGGCGGCGGACAGACACCTGGATGGTACGGCGTCGGCGCGTAGAGGCGTGTGCGCGGCGTGGGGATCCGAGGGTGCGGGTCACTTCCCGGCCCCGGCTCCGCGTGCTCAGTTCCGCCCCCAACCCCCATAGTCGCCGAAGCTTCGAGCGCGCTGTCTGCGTTTGGGCCAATGGTGTAGCTCCTCCCATCGCGCCCCCCAGTGCCGCCGCTACCCCCTTTGGGAACTCCCCTTGTGATCCCCACTTTCTCCATTGACTGTCGCCCCCAGTTCAAACTCCTCTTCCTAGGTAAACTATTATGAAGGGTCCCAGCCCAGAGAGGGCTAGATGGAGGCGGAGTTCGCTTCTAGAAAACTTTGGCTTGGGGCATCTACCTCTAAGAGGTCTGAAGCTTAGGAGGGTCGAAGAATGGTTGGGGGTGGCCTAAGAAGGGATCTATCGGTCTGGTTTGGAATCTATCCGCCAGTACCCGTCAGCTCTCAGCTCCACAAAAGTATTCCTCCATATTACACCAACTCAAATTTGGGTCCGAGGACGTCACGGCCCCATGTGGGGTGGGAAGTCCATTTCAGATTGCTTTAGTGGATGGTAGGGGGTGCCTGAGTTGCACCCCCTCTTCGTAGGAGCATCTCCCGCCAGAATCGCCAGTCTCTGCCATGTGGTTGATTCAGCCCGCCAACAGAAGGGCCTCCCCCGTTCTAGCACCTGGCCAGGTGGAAGGGTGGGGCCCCAAAGCCAAGCTTGTTGTGTTTATCACCTTTCCCCTAGGGACTGAGAGGTTAAGTATGGAGGATGGAAAGTTGCCAGTTGCTGAAGGAGAGGGGGCGGCAGCGGTCCAGCAACTTATTTTAAAGTTAGCGTAGAAGGGACTTTGGCATCCGGCAAGGGCATGACTCAGCCCACTATAGGGTAGGACTCTTGTAGAGTGAAATCCAAGGGCAGAAATTGGTGGAGGGAGAGGGCCGAATACAAGACTGGCTTGTGGCTTTGGGTTGCCTGTCTCAGTTAAAGGTCTCTGTACATCTGGCCCAAACGCTGCTCTGGGCCCGTGATGTTGCCCCAGGCTTATCTGGGTCCTGTTCAGGGTGTCAGGCTAACTTGGCCACTGAAAAAATTCGAGACCTCTCTTTAATCTGTATCCTGTCCTGAGGAGTCTGTCTAATCCGACATTCCTTGAGCTCCTTGTTCCCTGAGACTTTCAGACGGGTCAAACGAGGCCTGACCTGGAATGGGAATGAAATGCAGAGAATAGTGGGGCTCTCCCGTTTTCCAAGGCCTCCTAATGGGCTGAGGCAGGGGGCTTTGTGAGGAAGCAGCCATAGATAGGCTTGTGTGTGTGCAAACGTGTGTGGCCTGTGAACACTCGTGCACTTTACTCAGCACCCTTTGATCCAACTGGCTTCTTGGCCCAGGTGCCAGGGCCTCGTGGGCAGGGCAAGAACTGAACCCAGATCCCCACAGCTTCTCCCTCCTGAGGGTGAGACAAAGTCCAGAGGCTAAGGACGAGGTAGTAGCTAGAATGTGGGTTGCAGGGAACCCCTTCTGGGTTAGGTAAGAGGGAAAAAGGGTAGGAACACTTCAGAGGACTCACAGTCGCCCCTCTGAGAGAAGACTTAAGTTTCTGGTGTCCTTTGGAGTGAGGGCAGTGTCTCGGACTGGGGATACCCATCCATTTCATCTCTCACCCTGGGCTTCCAGGACCAAGGGTAGGATAAGGGAAGCAGAATTTCTTTCTCCATTGAGGCCTGGATCCTTCCCCCCCCCCCAAAATTTAACCTTTATTTTATTTATTTGTTTTTATGTGGTGCCTCACTCATTCTAGGCAAGCACTTTACCCCAGCCCTAGGCCTGGACTTCTTGATTGTATTTTTTTCTTTTTTTTTGGGTGCTAATGGGGATTGAAGATTAAATCCAGGGCTTCAAGCATGCTAGTCAAGCTCTCAACTGCTCACTGGTCAGGGACCTGGATCTTTTTAGATAAAGTTGGGGTGGGAAGGTTGGACTGAAACTCAAAGAGATAAAGCCTAACGTTCCATGGCTTTGGCTACTGAGTGTTAAATTGGGTGGGGGAGGGGTACACCTAAGGCTGTTACCTCCCAGATATATCTCCCTTAATCCCTAAAAGAACAAAGTTTTGAAAAAAGAGAGACAAAGCTGAGTCTCCTCACCATTCCTTAGATCCTATCTCAGTCCCTAATGGTGGCAGAGACTGAGGGACCCTGTTCTCTTGAGAAAGTTGAGGGGAACCTCCATGCATACCAGCTCCCCTGGTGAGCAGTCAGAATCTTCAGCTTAGACCTTGCCTTCTTCAGTCCCTACTGCTGAGGAGGAAAGATGATTCTGAGAGAGACTAGGAGGGCCACGTGGTAGCAGGACCTGCCTTGAAGGATGGTGTGACTCCATCTTAACCTTCTCCTTTCCCTCTTCCTCCTGCCTAGCTTCCTGGGGGATCTCCAAGCACTTAACAATTAACCTCCAACACTCAGGGATTTCCCCCCAAGGTTCCTTCCTCCTCTCTTTGCTTCCTGTTTCATAATCCCAGAAAACAATCCTGAGCAGCTCCTAGGACCTCCCCATCTTCCCTCTATCTGCCTCCTCCCCCTACTTTCTATTCTCTGCCCTTGGGCTTGCCACACTTCCTGGCCCCAACTGTCTGAACTGCCTTTCCACTCCCCACCCCCGATTTTCTGGTTCCTGGGTCAGGTTGGCCCTGGTCTTGGGTGTGGTGGTCAGAACCTGGCTGGTAGCCAGCAAATGCTTTGCCCTCCCTCTGTCCTCCTAAGCATTGGGTAGGTGACCCTGAGCCTGCTTTTGGTCTAAGGCTGGGGGGCCATGTGCATTCCTCCCTCATTCCTCACTTGAACACTTCAGATTCCCTCTGTAGGCCTGAAGGCTTGGCAGGATGGGGTTTCAGGCTCTCAGGCCTGGAAGATGGACACGGGCAATGCCAAGGAGGTGGGGCTGGGAGTGGATGGCCTGGGGCCTGAGAACTAACTCCCCTGGATCCCTGGAACGGCTGAGAGGTCACAGAGCACCCTCCCCTGTTGGCTAGTGGAGGGGTGCAGTGGGGTCTCCCACATCTGGCCCCACCCTGGCCCACTCACTTATCCTTGACTCAGAGGTTCTGAGTCACAGCCTGGATATGAAGGCTCCACCTGGAAAACACTTATTGGGGTACAGGGCTCCCCTGAGACTTCATATCCTCTCTATGTCTAGGAAGAACTGCCCTTGGCTTCCAGGTGCAAGAAAACACTTCCTTTGTAGCTTGAGGGTTGGAGGTGCCCTTACGGATGGCAATTTCTCCCCATTTTGAGGGATTTGGAATCACATTCCATCCTGTAATGGCCCTTCCCCCCAGTGCCTACATTTCAGTGGAAGGTGTGTGTGGAGTGACTCTTGGGGGAAGATGCCCATCTTGCCCAGGCCCTGTCCTTTGCGCTCTTTCTTCTAGATCCATCTTTTATGTAGCTGGAAGTCAGCAGGGAGGGTGTATCTGGTGTGTCTCATTCTATTTTTAATTCCATCCGTTCTTTTATTTCTCCCCACCCTGGGGGCTGGGCAGCTAGCTGGTGGCCTCCTGGGTCCCCTGCCACACTGCTCAGGTTCAGTTATCTGAGTTTGCTTTCCATAGGAAGTTGGGGTAGCCAGGTGCTTTGCAGTGGGTGCTCCTGGAGAAAACCTCCTGGCTCCTCATTTCTGACCCTCCCCCACATGTCCCCTCTCCTGAGCCTCAGTTTCTCTTCTTTTAGCACATTTACTATGAGCACATCAATGCCCTGGCACAGGTGTGGACGCTGAATGCAACGATCAAAGTGCCCTGCTGACTCCCGGCCTTAGACCCTTTGGCCCCCACACCGTCTGCGTCTGTGTGCTCACTGATCCACCAGAGAGGCCCAGGGACCGGCCTTTGCTATTATTGTCCTATCCCTGTCTCCTGGGATCTTTAAGCCCTGGAGGCCCTCATTTTGTTTTTTGCCTCCCCCTCTGAGTGGGGAGGGTGGGGAGCTGCTGGTAACCGGAGCCAGGTGTCCTATCTGGCCTCCGCCCCTGCCCCCACTACAGGTCTGGTTTCTGAGAGCAAGTCCCCCCACCCGGACCTCCAGCCCTAGCTGTGGTTTCAAACACAACCGGGGACCCAGGTGCCAGACTCTAGGCTTGGGGGTGGGGTGTGTGTTAGTGTCCCCTCCTCCCCAATCCGGATAGAGGGCCTGGGGGGAGGGGCGGTCACATTCCTGGTTGCTGAGTGGCCCCGGGGGCGGGGTTGGGTTGTCATGGCGATGGGATCGTGTTGGTTGGGGGGGGGACTGCGTGCCTTTCCACCCCCTGCTCTCACACCCCAGCGTCTCCTGGTTGTAGGGAGGGCCCAGTTTGTGCTGGGCCTTCCTGGGGGGAAGGGCTGGACTTCTGTCCCTAGAGGCCACTGGGCAAGGGGGGAGGTGCCCAGGAGCCTGAAGACTACCAAGTCTGGGGCAAGATGCCCCTTAGATTCATGCCAGGGCCCCACCCCCACTCCTGGGTGTGTCTGGGCTCATTCCCAGCCTCCTTGTCTCCCCAGATCCCCAGTCAGGCCCTCTGTCCCTGTCTTTATGTGCTAATCACTGCCTTCTCCTGTCTGTCTCCTGTCTGCGTCTGGGGCCCCAGTCAACCAACATGGCCACCTGGCCTCTGTCCGGCGGGAAGCCAGGCTGCTGGGGCTGTTGCAAGTGTTGCTGGGATTTGTAGTCCCCACACAACCCCCAGTTCAGCTTGGCTTGAGCTTCCAGGCCCTATCTGGGAGACAGCTGGTTAGGACACTGCCTCTCTCTCATTTCCCTGACCTCAGACCTCTGCACCTCCTATAGTGATCATCTTGGGCCAGGACATGTGGATCCAAGTCAGGAGGTACAGGTGTGATATCTGGGCCTCATTAACTTGCCCTGTTATTTTGGGCAAATAATTTCTTTTCCAGGCTCAGTTTCCTCATCTGTGAAATAAAGGGTTTCCTCAGAAGAGTTTGGGACTGCTGCTAGAGCCGGGAATTGAATAGGTAGCCCTCTTGCCTCACCCCTGCACTTCAGCTAGAGCAGTCTGTTTTTAATCTGAATAGATCCATTCAAGTATTTTTGGTGCACCTACTATGTGCTGGAGATAAAAGCAGCCATGGTCTTTGACTTGGTGGGTAGTCCACAGAGACAATCAAGTAATGTGAATCAGTGTAAAATTGGAACTGTGAAGGAGAGCTGCTAAGAGAGAGCGCTTTCTCCTGGGAGCTGACTGGTTCAGGAGATGGGGGAGCATTTTGGAGGAAGTGATGGAAGGCTGGTCAGGACTGGTGAGTTTGAGAGACTGAAAGGACTGTGTCAGCAGAACAGAGGGGCAGCATCCTGGGAGGGGTTGGTCACAGATACTCATGGGGCCTGTCATGCCAGGCTGTGGTTGTTGAACCCCTACCACCCTGTGGCTTAAATACTGTAACTGTCTCCATTTGGTGGTTGAGGAAACTGAGGCAGAAGGTTTCAGTAAGTTGCCCAAGGTCAACAACTGTGGATGGCAGAGTTGAGATTCAGACCCTGCAGCTGTGGAGAAGAGGAGGAACAGGTGGCCCTAGTCATGAGACCTTACTGAAAGGGGATGAGATGCATGGATCAGCATTTTGGAATTGTAGCAGGGCAAGAAAGGAAACAGAAGAGGTAGGAGCTGGCAAGAGATGTCAGTGATTGGACCAGGGCGAATGGCAGAGATGTGGAGCTTTGAGGTAGGGACCTGGACATGTTGGAGAACAGGTGTTGTCTGGTTTTGAAGATGAAGGAAAGACTCCTGGGTTTCTTGTAGACTTTCATGTCTTCCTTGATTTGAACCAAGTTCCATTTCTAAAAATGGTTCACAAAGCTCCTTGGTGATCCTCGGGGTCGCCACTCTGTCTGACCTTAACACCAATGAACATGACTGAGAGGTCAGTGCCCCTGCCAGCTCAGGCTGAAGACCTGGGGACTCCAGGTCACACTCACCTCCCTCATCTCACCCCAGATTGATGAGATGCCCGAGGCCGCAGTGAAATCAACCGCCAACAAATACCAAGTCTTTTTTTTCGGGACCCACGAGACGTGAGTGAGGGGTCAGCTGGGTGTGGGGGGAGATACCATGGGAGGGTCACTTTGGGGAGAGACAGAGAGAGGTTGTAACAGCACCTCCTCCGTGTTGGGCTGTTGCAGCTCAGGGGCAGTGAGGGGCTCGAGAGCACAGTCTCCCATCTCTCACCAGGGCATTCCTGGGCCCCAAAGACCTCTTCCCTTACGAGGAGTCCAAGGAGAAGTTTGGCAAACCCAACAAGAGGAAAGGGTTCAGCGAGGGGCTGTGGGAGATCGAGAACAACCCTACTGTCAAGGCTTCTGGCTACCAGGTGAGCTGCTATCTGCCCCAAAGACCCCTGGAAAGCAGGTGTGGCTGTGGGCTCCGGGAGCTCAGGCCACAGGTGATGCTCAGTCTTCAGAACACCAGGGTTTTTGGTGTAGGAGCTCATGGGGTGGTGGGTGGGGCTTCCTGAGGGGAAGGGGTCTTGGGGGTGTTGTGTAGTGGTGCTCAGGGTCACTATCAGACAGCAACCTGGGCGGGGGGTCAAGAACAGGACGAGGCGGTAAGTGGGGACAGGCCTTTGGTTGGGCCCAGCATGAGGACAGGACATGGCCTTACTCTTTCCACCGAAGGCTTCCAGGAGGAGGTGCTTGTGAGCCGGGCAGGACAAGGCGGGAGGGTGGGGGGCGGGGGTTGGCGGGGAAAGGGTCCCAGCTCCCTTTGGGAGAAGTTGACCCGAGGTTTTGCCTCCTGCTCCAGCCCTCCCCCCTCCTGCACAGAGCCCTGCCTGCCCGGCCAGTGGGTTTACCCTGGGGCTAATCCGACAGAGGTGGGTCTCAAAACACTTGTGAGACTGGGCACCTGGGTGGGGGTGGGGGTGAGGTGGGAAAAGGAAGGAGTGAGTGGCTGAGGGGGTGGTCTGGGGAAGGGGCCCAGCCTGGCCGCTGCTGGTGCCACTCAGCAGCCTCTGCTGTCTCTGCCGCAGTCTTCCCAGAAAAAGAGCTGTTCAGAAGAGCCTGAGCCAGAGCCTGAGGCCACGGAGGGTGATGGCGATAAGAAGGGGAATGCGGAGGGGAGCAGTGATGAGGAAGGGAAGCTGGTCATCGATGAGCCAACCAAGGAGAAGAACGAGAAGGGGGCACTGAAGAGGAGAGCAGGGGACCTTCTAGAGGTAACTGCCACCTGCCTGGGGCCTGGACCCTAGACCTCCCTTGAGCATTCTCGATGGGTTACCCCCACAGCATCAGGACTCTGCCTCGGGGAGTCCCCAGTCTGAAGGAGAAATCCAGCCCCTAGTCTTGCAGTCCCTAGCTGAGAAGATGGGACACAAGAAGCGTAGAGCGCTGTAGGACTATGGGTGTCCGCCCAGGAAGAAGCCCCGGAGGGGGTGAGGGGGGGACACAGGTGCGTAACTGGTGGCTTCTCTCCAGTGTTAGCCCACCTCTCTCTACCAATCCTGCCTAGGACTCCCCTAAACGTCCCAAGGAGGCAGAAGACCCCGAAGAGGAGGAAAAGGAGGCAGCTGCCTTGGAGAGCGAGAGGCCCCTCCCTGGGGAGATGGAGAAGAATAGCACCCCCTCTGAACCTGGCTCTGGCCGGGGGCCACCAGAGGAAGAAGAGGAGGAAGAAGAGACTGCCAAGGAAGATGCTGAGGCCCCAGGCGTCAGAGATCATGAGAGGTGAGTGAGCCCTTTGGCAGCTGGACTGGGAGGGCCCTGCCACCCGCAGAGAAAAGGAGAAGGGCCTGCAGTGGTCATCCTCCCACCCGGGAGGCGGGGTGGCTTCTCCCAGGAGACCCGCACTGGCTGGGGTGAGGCCAGGCCAAGGCCACACCATTAACCCTTCTCCCCTCCAACCCTCCCCCGCAGCCTGTAGCCACCAATGTTTCAAGAGGAGCCCCTGCCCCGTTCCTGCTGCTGTCTGGGTGCTACTGGGGAAACTGGCCATGGCCTGCAAACTGGGAACCCTTTTCCCACTCAGCCCTTTCTCCTCCTCCATTTACTGTCCCCACTTTAAGCCCAGCCCCTGGAGAGTGACCTGACCCTCACTTCCAGGTACCCGTGTGATCTGAGTCAGGGCCATGTCTTCTGCTCCCTAGGATGAAATGGGGCCGTTGTGTCCCTTCCTGCTTGGGGCTGTTTCCCAGACTTTCTGTTGGGGCCTGGGCCCCTGTTTCCACCCGACACTCTTCTCCCGTCCCCTAGGCATTGGGACCTCTGGCTTAAGATCAGGGGTGGAGTGGAGGGGTAGGGGTATGAATAGCAGGGTGGGCTCCTAGGGCCTGGGAGGGGCAATCCCAGGAAGATGGACGTCTCTTGAGCTCCTGGCCTCTGCTCCCACACCTATTTTCCCAGCTGCCTGGATTCAGGGAAAGTGGGACAGCTTGTGGGGGAAGGGGTCCCAGAAATTCTTGATGATTGACAACACCCATTCTTTTGCTGACTCTAATTCTGGGAGTTGTAGTTTATTATCAAAAGACTTTGGAGCTTCCAAGTTGTTTGGGCCAAGGACATGAGATCTGAAAGGCTGACTTCACCCATTTAGGTGGAAGTGTTGAGTGTCTGTTCTCCTTTAGGTCTCAGGTCAGAGATGGGATGCCCTGGGGAGACCCCCTATCTGCCCTAGTCCCTCTCCCCACAGTGCTCAAGGCCAGCCCACAGTCACATATGTCACCCAGACATAAAGGAAAAGACACATTTTTTAGGAGATGTTTTTAATAAAAGAAAATTACAAAAAAAAAAAAAATTTAATCCCCCAGCCATTTGTGTGCTCCCCATTCTGGCCCTTTCTTCCCCACCATTGCCCCCATTTCTGAGGTGCACTGGGTGGTTCCCCTTCTGTTTGGGGCTTGATGACTTTCTTTTGTTGCTGGGGCTTTGGTGTTTCCTTCTGGTGTCATTTCCCACCCACACCCCCCACTTGGTCCCCTCGGTGTTGCCACCAGATCCGATTTGTAACCCACTAAGGGGACAGGGAAGTGTCCTTTCCCTAGCCTCTTACTAGTGGTCTCTATGCCTCTTTTCGTCTCTTGTCTCTTCTCTTTGCCCCCTCCCTTGGGCTCTCATGAAAAATTGCTGACAGTAGCTTTGGAAGTTTAGCTCTGAGAACCGTAGACAATTTCAGTTTTAGGAAAATAAAACCCGTTGATTACTATGTTGGATATTGGCTGATTTCTTTGGGGGTGTATTGGTTAACTGAAGAAGGGGAGTGGGAGAAGGGAATGCAGATGATTTTCAAATCACCTTTAGGGGGTATCAGCATCCTACATTCTCCAGCCATTAGAAACCCAGAATTCTACAAGCTAGGTGTGGTACACACCTGTAATCCCAACTACTTGGGAGGCTAGAGGCAGGAGGATGCCAAGTTCAAGGCCATCCTCAGCAATTTAGTGAGACCCTGTCTCAAAAGAAAAAATAAAAGGGGCTAGGGGTGTAGCTCAGTGGTAGAGCACCCCCACAGTTCAATCTCCAATACAAAAAAAAAAAATTCAGTATTCCACAGGACAGTCCTACAATAAAACACATCATCCATTCTACCTCTTCTGCCCAGCCACTGTTTGCCTCAGTTTTCCTCCTGAATATCTATCTGGGAGGGTTTAAAAAAAATTGCACAATAAATGGAGTACAGGAAGGTGGCAGTATCAGCCAAGCCAATATGGTCATGGAAGTGGATACTTTGGGCTGGTTGTAGAAACAACTTTGACCCCAAAGGCAGGCCAAAGATAAGCAAAGATAACCTTTCTCCCTGCTAATGCTAGTGTTATTGGTCTTGGGCTGCTTGCCACATGACAAGCCAGTTAAAAGACAAGAGGTTCAGGCAAGACATCCAACAATTTGGGAAGCCATTTGGCCAAGAAGATGGAGGACTCTTGTGCAAAGTCTGTCTTGCTGGGAGGCTGGTTTGGGGCAGTTTACAGAGGAGATGGGTAATCAGACTGGTGGGTGCCGTCTCTTAGGTGGAGATTTGTGGCCAAATGACGCACATTTGATCCTAATCACCAGGTCAGGAGATGCTTTCTCAGTTCTGCACATCCAAGAACAAAGATCACATTCCTTGGGCTATTCTTGTCACTGATTAGTTTGTTCACTGTAATTCCTGAAACACGATGGACAGGCTAGAGGTAGCTGCCCAGACCCTCTTGCTGATCACCAAACTTGGTAATGAAAGAAAACCTTTCACCTGATTATTATGGAAGACAAGGGTCAAGTCCAGTTAAGTAGGTTAAAATCTGGCCTGGATTATTAATTTTGTTAGGGATGCCTGCCACTGTTAACTAGTATGTGAGGATAAGGGAGGGGGTTGACAAGGTGGAATCCTCTCAGTACTTCTCAAATTATGTGGAACCACTGGATTAGATCATCTTTTTGAGTTTCCTTACATATCTGACATTTTGTGGCTAGATCATGTACTAGTGGAAGGGCCCATGTCTCATCCTTTCCTCCAAAAAGTCTATGACAGTTTTTGGATCTGTCCTAACCGGCTTCAGCGGAGAAGGGTGAGGACCAAAATGACTAGTCTCGCCTGGAGGGGAAAAAAAAGTTATGCTTTGAACAGGAAGCCACAACCACCTAGAAAATGGAGCCATCCTCTCGAGAAACTACAATTCCCAGCGGCTTCCACACAGAGCATGCGCAGAAATGTGACAGGCGGGTCATCCTATCCCTCTTCGCCTTCAATTCCCGACATGCTTCATGGTGTTCTTAAGCTCTTAATTTCCTATCACGGGTCCAGCTTCCTGCTTCCGCCTTATTAGGCAGCGACGGACTACAGTTCCCAGCGTGTTGAGAGGCTAGATTCTTTATTGAGCTTCCGTTCTGCAATTAGACTACATTTCCCAAAAATCCGATAGGCGAGGACGAGCCGAGCTCTGCCCATGTGCAGAGGTGACCAGCGGAGGTTCAGCGGTGCAGTGGAAAGGGAGGTGACCACCGTTTTGCCCAGAGGTGTGGCAATTCGTAGGCTCATCGGGAGGCAGGTGTGGGATGGGCTTTCCTTTTTCCTGTCTGTGGCATAGTCACCCCCGAGGTTTTTTTGCACTGAAAGCTTGGAGCGGGTGGGTGTGAAAGAGTGTTTGGGCCTGATAATTTCTAGGGTCCGGGTCCGCACTGCGGATGAGGCTGCTGGGGAAGCCGTGACCTGAGAGGAGATCAAATGGTCAACCCCACGAGCACGCACTGTGCATGCAGAGCACGCAATGGAAGCTCCGCTGCGGCAGGGGCACCAGCTCCTCCAGATTGTGGAGGGAACGGAAGGGAAAGGTCTAAGGGGGCGTGCTGGCTGCTCTGGGCTGGGTTAGCTCCTGGTGTCTCCCAGAGCCTCAGAACTAGAATGACTAGGCTTAACCCATTAAGTTCCAGGTTTCCAGTTCTGCGACTATTTCAACGAAATCGACACAGATGTATTAAAATAGGTTGGAAATTACAATCTAGAGCTTATGTAACATTAAGTTAATATTATAATTATTGCATAATTATATTCTTCCTGATGTTATATATTACATGATTATATTATTATATGCCACATTTAAGTTTTTATACGTTTTCCACGTCTGGAAGTATGGAACAAAACGAGTTAAGGAACTCAGTGCAGCACTTCATGAAAGTGACTTGGATCTTATGACTGGCCCTGCTCCTGTTAAGATGTATGAGTCAGGGCAAGCCGTTCCAGCCTTGGTTTCCTTGTCTATAAAAGGGACCTATCGAACTTGGACCTGACAGTCTCCCTGGGCAATGTGAAGACCAAGTATGAGAAATACTGAAATTCCCAGCATTAGGCTTGTCACATGTACTGCTTTGTCATCATTTATTGAGTCTGAATAGGAATACTTGAGTCTTTATATTCAACCAGCATTAATTTATAATAATATTGGGCCTTTTAAAAGATTTTTAAAAGTTTTTTTTATATGTAGGCAAACACAATACCTTTATTTTTATTTTTATGTGGTGCTGAGGATCAAACCCCTTGCCTCACCCACACTAGGCAAGTGCTCTACCCCTGAACCACAACCCCAACCCCTTAAAAGATTGTCTTAATGAGATGTACCTTTTGTGTGTGTGTGGTGCTGAGGATTGAACCCAGGGCCTCACACATGGTTGGCAAGTGCTCTACCATGAGCTACACCCCCAACCCTCATACCGAGATGTATAAAGAAAAAACAACAACAAATATTTCCCTATTAATTTAAGCCAGTGGAATTTTTTTTTAAATGCATACAATTAGAAAATGAAAATTTATGGAAAGGAACAAAATGGAAATTAACAGCCCTCTCATATAGTTCTTCCCCAAAACCAGTACTTTATTTTCTTCCCATAAATATTAATACCTACACCAGAATATATATTACATAAAATGTATATATGAATTATATGCACATATGTAATATGTATTATATATATTATATATTATTAATTTACCCAAAAGGGATAATACCAGTCATGAGACTTGCTTTATTAAAATATTAAAAATAACTTAAATAAGCCAGGCGCGGTGGCGCAAGCCTGTAATCCCAGCACTTAGGGAGGCTGGGACAGGAGAATCACAAGTTCAAAGCCAGCCTCAGCAACGGCGAGGCACTAAGCAACTCAGTGAGACCCTGTCTCTACAT
This sequence comes from Geosciurus inauris, assembly GCA_004024805.1. Taxonomy (NCBI): domain Eukaryota; kingdom Metazoa; phylum Chordata; class Mammalia; order Rodentia; family Sciuridae; genus Geosciurus; species Geosciurus inauris. The sequence goes on along the minus strand of PVHX01022338.1, from coordinate 11,577 downwards.
AAAACACAAAATAGGGCTGGGGATGTGGCTCAGTGGTCGAGTGCCCCTGAGTTCAATCTCCAGTACCCAAAAAAAAAAAAAAAAAAAAAAACTTAAATGATACCAAGAGCCCTGTGAAGTTTTATGGATGGTGAAACTGAAACTCAGAAGTTAAGTTGATTAGGGTCACACAGTAAAAGAACAGAGCAGAGTCCAGAACCCAGATGACAGTAAGGAGTCAAATGGTCTGACTCCCCAGTCCAGGGCTCTTTATGCCATTATAATGCATTTTATTAGTATTTGGTAGGTAGGTTCATCCTTATCTACAAAACAAGATTAATGTACCTTCTTTATCACTCGTCCTTAGGTTTAAATGATATGATACAGCAAAGCAGCTAGCATGGTACCTAGAAAGTAGCTAGGGTTCAGTAAACTAAAGAAAGCTTTGTTTGTTTGTTTGTTTGTTTATGCAGTACTGGGGATTGAACCTAGGACCTAGGACCTGCTTACAAGCTAAGCAAGCACTCTACCACTGAGCTACATCCACAGCCCTTTTTTATTTTTTTCGTTTCAGTATTGGGGATTAAATTCAGGGATGCTTTACCACTGAGCTACAAGCTCAGTTCTTTTTACTTTTTTTTATTTTGAGACAGGGTTTTCCTAAGTTGCTTAGAGCTTGCTAAATTGCTGAAACTGTCGTTGAACTTGGGATCCTCCGGCCTCAGCTTCTGGAGTTGCTGGAATTATAGCATATACAACTATGCCTGCCTAGCCTCTATTATTTTTGCCAGTTCTTTCACTAGCCCATTAATTTAGTCCACTGCCCAAACTTGGGAGGCTTATAACACATACTTAATTGGGAAATTTGGGACCCAACATCCTTAAGAGTCTAGACCCCACTAGCTTGCACAGTACATCCAGAGCATGCAGTGGAAGTCTCAATGTGGGTCCTTTCCCTTAGAAAAGAAGCCATCTTGGGGAGGAGTAGTTATTTGCTGTCTGAGGATAGAGATGGGAAGTGGGATAGGGACATTTTAACTCCAGTTTTTATCTCTGCTACCTTTTTGTTCATTGCTTTATAACTGCCTGCCTTTGGGCCCTGTGCCAGTAATTTATTCCATTACCTATTTTCTTCCTATACTGTGTTTCATAATATTTTTCTTAATTCTCTTGTGTGCTTACTATGTGCCAAGCTCTATTTGGGTCTGCTTGATTTAGAAGTAAGCTAGATACCAATTTAGAAGTGAGCTAGATACCAGGGTCTTTGGCCTCAGTGAATTTTTTTTTTTTTAATTTCGAAGTCAGATATATATGGGTTGAATGATGATTTCCCCACACTTTAGCTTTGTGGCCATGGGCAAGTTATTTAATCTTTTTTTAAATATATATATATATTTTTAAGTTATGGGTGAACCTTTATTTTTATGTGGTTCTGAGGATTGAACCCAGTGCCTCAAGCATGCTAGGTAAGTGCTCTACCACTGAGCCACAACCTCAGCCCAAATTATTTAATCTCTACTGGCAAGTTATTTAATCTCTCTGTTCTAATTTGTAAAGTGGAGATCATAGTATCATCTTGTGAAATTCAATGAGATGAGATCCACTGAGCAGTTGAGTTGGTGCTTTAAAAGTGTTCCTCTCCTTGCTTCTTTGTCCTCTTTTATGTCTATCCCAGAGCTGACAAGCAAAGTTTCTGAGTCTTCCACTGGCAAGGGGATTTCTCACAGCTTCTAGCTATGCGCCTCTCCGTACTACTGGCCTTGGCATCCAAGGTCACTCTGCCCCCTCACTACCGCTATGGGATGAGCCGCCCAGGCTCCCTGGCAGACAAGAGGAAGAACCCCCCATGGATCAGGCGGCGCCCCGTGCTTGTGGAACCTATCTCTGATGAAGACTGGCATCTGTTCTGTGGGGACATGGTAAGAACCTCAGATGGGACAGAATGATGGGAAAGCTCCTGGGCAGGGATATCCCTCCCTGATTCTTGTATCTTCCCACAGGTGGAGATTCTAGAAGGCAAGGATGCTGGGAAGCAAGGCAAAGTGGTTCAAGTTATCCGGCAGCGAAATTGGGTAGTCCTAGAGGGGCTGAACACAGTAAGTAAAGAGAGGATGAGGATGCTCAGGAGGTCTGTCCCATCTGTCCCTCTGCATTAAGAGAAGCTCAAGGTGACAAGACTGGCTGAGGGAATGGTTGTGAAACTGAACCTTTTACTTTTTAGTTTGAGCTAAATGTGCTGAGCAGCAGTGGGCAAGCCCCTTTGACACTCCTTGCTTCCTGACACAGCCTCTTCTCTCTTGGACAGCATTTCCGCTACATTGGCAAGACAAAGGATTCTCGGGGAACTATGATCCCTAGTGAAGCCCCTTTGCTCCACCACCAGGTCAAACTTGTGGATCCTGTGGACAGGCAAGCACATGGGCTCTGGTTAGAGAACTCCACCCTCAAGTCCATGAAGGTGTTGACCATAGCTAGGGATGGGCAGCCCATTTATCCAATAGGAATGGCAGGTTGGATGCTCTAGATGTTGAGGGGTTCTTCACCTAGCCACAGTTCCCTGTGGGTAGCCTCAGGAGTAGAGAAACAGGGTGGTAGCCTTTGTGTTTTCAACCACTGACTCCACTTTTGGGTTCAGGTGTGGCCAGGAAACCTGGCTCCTAGGACATGCTCATTTCTTCTATCCACCAGGAAACCCACTGAGATCGAGTGGAGATTTACTGAGGCAGGAGAACGGGTACGAGTCTCCACGAGATCAGGAAGAATTATCCCCAAACCTGAATTTCCCAGAGCTGATGGCATTGTCCCTGAAACATGGATTGGTGAGGCTGGATGAGGGTCAGGGAGAGGATGGGGGCAGTAGGAATGGGAGTAAAGGATGTTTAGACAAGTTGGCAACCTTTCCACCCCCCATCATCTTTCCTCTGACTCAACAGATGGCCCCAAAGACACTTCAGTGGAAGATGCTCTAGAAAGAACTTATGTGCCTCGTCTAAAGACACTGGAGGAAGAGGTGATGGAGGCAATGGGGATCCAGGAGACCCGGAAACACAAGAAAGTCTATTGGTATTGAGTTTGGGGAAAGCAGCTTCTCCTGCTTTTATCTTAGCCTTGAAGGCCAAGGCACTATTCTCAGACACCAATAAAGAGCCATTAAGTCTTCCTATGTGCAGCTGCTGTCTGTGCTAGAGTGGCATCCCAGTCCATAAGTCACATCCAGGGCCTTCAGGAAGGAGCCTCTGTTCTCATGTTGGCACGGAACCTGGGTGAAAGGTAGCCAGCTAAAGGAGGCCCCCCCAGAGGACAGAGCTGCATACTCTGGAGTAGAAAGCAAAAGAAGAGAAAGTTTCCCTCAAAGGAGACCTCTGAGCAACAGAAGCTGCTACCCAGGCCACCTGCTAAGGAGGGCATGTGTCCTTTCTTTTCTTTATAAAAATAGAAGAGCTGAGTGCCATGGCACACACCTGTAATTCTAGTGACTTCGGAGGCTGCAGCAGGATGGCAGCAATTTTGAGGCCAGCTTGGGCAATTCAGTGAGATCCTTTCAAAAAAAGAAGGGCCTGGCATGGTGGCGCACGTCTGTAATCCCATCAGCTGGGGTGGGTGGGGTGCTGAGGCAAGAGGATCACGAGTCCAAAGCCAGCCAGCCTCAGCAATGGCGAGGCACTAAACAACTCAGTGAGACCCTGTCTCTAAATAAAAATACAAAATAGGGCTAAGGATGTGGCTCAGTGGTTGAGTGCCCCCGAGTTCAATCTCTGGTACCTGAAAATAAATAAATAAGTAAAAAACAAATAAGAAGGGCTAGGGGGCTGGGATTGTGGCTCAGTGGTAGAGCACTTGCCTCGCATGCATAAGGCACTGGGTTCGATCCTCAATACCACATAAAAATAAAAAACAGGGGCTGGGATTGTGGCTCAGTGGTAGAGCGCTTGCCTCGCATGCGTGAGGCCCTGGGTTCGATCCTCAGCACCACATACAAAGCAATTAAATAAAGACATTGTGTCCATCTACAACTAAAAAAATATTAAAAAAAAAAAAATAATAAAATAAAATAAAATAAAAATAAAAAACAAAGATATTGTGTCCATCTACAATTTTAAAAATATTAAAAAAAAAAAAGAAGGGCTAGGGATGTAGTTCAGTGGCAAAAGGAATAAAAGTAAAGTCTTCCAGGTTTTTTTATTGTTGTTTTTTAAATGTTATTATTTTTTCAGTGCCAGGGATCATTCCCAGGACCTCCCACATGATACTAGGCAAGTGCTCTGCCACTGAGCCACCCCCTAGCCCAGTTTATAATAAATTAAAAATAAAACTTCACACAATATTACATAACACATGGAGAGGGAGAGTATGAAATGGAAGTTGGTAGACAGGATCCCAGGGAGGATGCAGGATGCTGGTGCTCTGGTGAGGAGGTACACTCTGCCACACTGGCACCCATGGCGTTTCAGAATTGGTGTGCCTTGGGGTATGTCAGCTGTCTTCAGTTTCCAGAGCAGAGAAGGCCTGACCTAGGGGCATCTTGGTGGCCACCAGAACCAGGTTTCTAGGAGAGAGTTCAGGACTGAAGATGGGCAGGAGCTCAGCATAGAACCCTAGAAGAAAGGCAGGGCTAATCAGAAGTGTCTTGAGACATAGGCCAAACCCTCATCCATCCCCTTTTCCCCAAGAGGACCAAAGTGACCCTGTTCTTAAGTTCTCAATGCTGGGATGCCTGCTTAAAATCTGTACCAGGAAGGCACCACCAGAGGCTCATTTGGTAGGAATTTGCATTCTTTAACAAACCTACCCCCAGCCCATCCCACCAGTGATGACCCAGGCCCAGCAGATATGGAGCCTGGGACTTGAAGTACCAACCCCAGAACTCCAGCCTCACCCTGCTCCTGAAGGTAGAGCAGTCGGTCCAGCAGAATCAGCGTTTCTACCAGTGGGGCCAGAAGGAGTGCCAGACTAAAGAAGGCCACCACACGGTTCTCCTGGGCTTGGTGGGCCCGAAGGGTAGCCAGATTCAGCGGCAGCTGGGGATCCAGCCCCACTCGCTGTAGCCCCCGCTGCACGTATCTGTGGAATCGGCCCCAGATAGCAATTAGTTTGATTTTAGGAACCTCTACCTCCCACTTAAACTTTGCTTGCCCCTAATTTGATTCTAACTTTGATACCTTAATATGCATTTTTTTCCCAAAATTTTTGAATTGTGTACATATACATATATATATGTACACATACATACATGTATACATATGTTTATACACACACATATATATATTGGCAGTACTGGGGAGGATTGAACCCAGGGGTACTTTACCATTGAGCTACATCCCCAGCCCCCTTTTTTATTTTGGGACATGGTCTTGCTAACTTGCCCAGGCCAGCCTTGAACTTGTGATCCTCCTATCTCAGCCTCTTAAGTTGCTAGGATTATAAATGTAAGCCACCATATCCAGCCATATCTATTTTTTTTCAGATGTGCAGTCTTGCTATAGCTGGCTCAGGCTGGCTCAAATTCATAGACTTGAGATCCTCCTGCCTCAGCCTCAAGTGGCTAGAACTAGAGGCATTCACCATAGTGCCTGACCCAATAGGCATGGTTTTTTTTCTTTTCTTTTTCTTCTTCTTTTTAAGTTCTCAATGCTGGAATGCTTGCTTAAAATCTGTACCAGGAAGGCACCACCAGAGTTTCATTTGGTAGGAATTTTCATTGATTTTAGGAACCTTTACCTCCCACTTAAACTGAGATTGAACCCAGGACCTCATGCATACTAGGCAGGTGCCCTACCACTGAGGTACATCCCTAGCCTTTAATGTACATTTTTAAACGTTTCTCTGGATGTGAACTGTGTCCAATAGCAAATTGATACAAAAACTTATTTTCAGTCAGTTTTGTCTAAATTAGCCATATTTTTAGCATTTAAAAAACTACAAAAGGGCTGGGGTTGTGGCTCAGTGGCAGAGTGCTTGCCTCGCACATATGAGGCACTGGGTTTGATCCTCAGCACCACATAAAAATAATAAATAAACAAAACAAAGATATTGTGTCCATCTATAACTAAAAAATATTTTAAAAAAGAAAACTACAAAAGCTGGGCCCAGCTGTGCACACCTGTAATTCCAGCACTCAGAAGGCTGAGGCAGGAGATCACAAGTTTAAAGCCAGCCTTGACAACTTAGTGAGATGCTGTCTCAAAATTTAAATTTGGTGGTGGAGGGGTACTGGGGACTGAACTCAGGGGAACTTGACTACTGAGCCACATCCCCAGCCCTATTTTTTTTTATTTTGTTTAATAACCTGTTAGATGTTGATGGACCTTTATTTTATTCATTTATTTATATGTGATGCTGAGAATCGAACCCAGTGCCTCACACATGCTAGGCAAGCGCTCTACCACTGAGCCAAAACTCCAGCCCTCTATTTTGTATTTTATTTAGAGACAGGGTTCACTGAGTTGCTTAGTACCTTGTCATTTCTTTCTTTCTTTTTTTTTTCTTGGTACCAGGGATTGAACTCAGGAGTACTCGACCACAGAGCCACATCCCCAGCCCTATTTTGTGTTTTATGTAGAGACAGGATCTCACTGAGTTGCTTAGCGCCCTGCCATTGCTGAGGCTGGCTTTGAACTCACGATTTTCCTGTCTCAGCCTCCTTAAGTGCTGGGATTACAGGCTTGCGCCATCACGCCCGGCTAGTACCTTGTCATTTCTGAGGCTGGCTTTGAATTCATAATCCTCCTGAATCAGCCTCCCAAGCTGCTGGGATTTATAAGTGTGCACCACCATGCCCAGCCGCAGAATTTTTTTTTTTTAATTTAAAAATATTTTTAAAGGGCTGGAGATGTAGCTCAGTGGTAAAGCACTCTTGGGTTCTATCCCCAGTACCACACACACAAAAAGGAAAACTACAACTTACATTTGGCTTAAGTATAGCTTGGATGGTCGAGTTTGCCTAGTAAAGCCCTGGGTTCAATTCCCAGTGCTGCATAAAACAAATTTCACAAACCTGGCATAGTGGTACACACTTTTAATACCAGCACCTTGGGAGGTTGAGGCAGGAGGATTGTGAGTTCAAAACCAGCCTCAGCCTCAGCAACTTAGTGAAGCCATAAGCAATGGCTTCTAAATAAAAATATTTTAGGCCCTGTCTCTAAATAAAAAATAAGGGTTGTCTCAGGGGCTGAGTGCTCCTGGGTTCAATTCTTGGTACCCAGCCGGGCGCGGTGGCTCAAGCCTGTAATCCCAGCACTCAGGGAGGCTGAGACAGGAGAATCGCAAGTTCAAAGCCAACCTCAGCAATGGCGAGGTGCTAAGCAACTCAGTGAGACCCTCTCTATATATAAAACACAAAATAGGGCTGGGGATGTGGCTCAGTGGTCGAGTGCCCCTAAGTTCAATCTCCAGTACCAAAAAATAAAATTGAACATCACTCCTCTCTGCAGAGATTTTCTTTGGATGTGCTAACAAGTGGGGATCAGTTAGAATCAGGTTTCCAGTTAGTGATCCCCCGCCCCTCACTGCAACCTCACTCTTCAATCTTGAGCTCGTGGACTCTGGGGATCCCCTGCACCCCAGGCCGACGGAGCTCAGGCCGGGCGTGTCGGATGACCATCTCTAGTGCTGCTCGGTAGCAGTGGGTTCGGAGGCCAGGGCCAGCTTTCTGTAGCCGCTCAGCATATTCTTCCAGGGCATGGCAGGCCCCCTCCCGGAGCCTATAGGATAGTTCATAGCCAGGCAGCCCAGCCACCCACTGACTCAGTGGGTAGCCTCCAGGGTCACTAAGCTTCATGTAGCAGCAGCCCACCGATGCCAGGGCCACCACCTCAGGGCAGCAGCAGAAGTGCCTCAGCAAGGCCACACTCAGATCCCCGCAGGCATGGAGGCCCGTTAGCAGCAAGCGGGCGCTGCCATGCTGTGAGTTGTCCAGTGGAAGCAGAAGCTCCTCACACAGGGCTGTGGGGTCTACCCACTGAACCACATGGTAGGGGGAGTGGCGAGGGCCTGTTTGGGCCACCTGTAGAGGCAAGACAGCACAAAGGCAGATGGAAATTGTTTTTTGTCCCCAGACCACCTCAGGCCACAGGAAGAGATCTGTCAATTGTTACTTCCCTAGGAGGAATGTGCTGAAAGAAGCTGAGCCACAGGAGAGGGCTGGACCATGAATCCGGAGACAGGATAAACTCTGTGTTTATCATTTGTTTTTGTTTTTTTTTTTTTCCAGTCCTGGTGGTTGAACCAAAGGGCACCAGTATATACACTGAACTACATCCCCAGCCCTTTTTATTTATTTTTATTTTGAGGCAGGATCTAAGTTGCTCAGGCTGGCCTTGAACTTGTGATCCTCCTGCCTCAGGTTCCTGAATGTGCCACCATACCAGGCTCTAACTGATAGTCTAGTATTTGATGGACTGGGGATGTAGCTCAGTGGTAGAGTGCTTGCCTGGCATGAACAAGGCCCTGGGTTTGATCCCCAGCACCATGAAAAGTAATAATGCCCAACTGGCCATGTCATAGGCTGTTGTGAAAAGCACATTGGTGAGGAAAGTATTTTGTCATTTTTGGGTACTGGGGATTGATTCCAGGGATGCTCTACCACTGAGTTATATTCCCAGCTCTTCGTACTGGGGATTGAAACAAAGGGTGCTTTACTACTGAGCTACATCCTTAGCCCTTTTTATTTATTTTTTGAGATGATGTCTTGAAGTTGCTTAGAGCCTCACTAAGTTGCTGAGGCTGGCCCCAAACTTCCAATCCTCCTGCCTCAGCCTCCCAAGTTGCTGGGGTTATAGGCATATGCTATTGCACCCAATATGGAAACCACTTTGTAACTACAAAGTACCTTTGAGATGTGGGGAGGCTTTGGGGAAGGGAAAAAGATAGCAGAAATAGGGACATTACCACCTCAAGCCAAGAAACTTAAAAGTGGGGATTCAATCTCTATGCCCAATTCTAGCCAAGCAGACCCTACTCCTATAGCCCGCGCTGCAGTAAGGGATAACCTACCTGTGGGTTCCTCTTATCCTCTTTCTCTAGAGCCTGAAGGAGTTCCTGGTCCAGGCGCTGGGCTCTCTCCACCAGTCTCTGATCCCCTTCAATACTCTTCACCGTTAGTCCCAGCCCCAGAGACATGAAGCGAGAGAGATGGCCCTAAGTAATGGGAGGAGGACAGACAGCCCTGTTCAGTGCCCTATCCACTGTTGTCCTCAGCGGTCTGGACACTGGGATTCCAGGCCCCCGACAAGGCTTAAATTCTACCCTGCCTGGTGCACCATTTCTCTGTACCTGCCTCACTGGGCCTGAGGTCTGACTGCCTGCCTTCTAGATATTCTGTCCTCATGATTCAAAAAGATGGTATATCAGGGGTTTGTCTCACCTGGCCTGAGCCCACGTCCACAACCTGGGTACATCCTGTGACATCACTCAGCTTCTTTACCAACTGAAAGAGGAGGGAACAAAGGTCTCCTGGCCACTGGCTCTTTACTCCCAGAGCAGACACCAGGGTAGAGTGTTTGGGTATGAGGGTAGAGGGGTCAAAGATGGAAAAGGAAGATGGATAGAGGGTGCTTTGAAAGATACAAGAGATGGAAACCAGAATAAAAAATGAGGGTGATGCCCATCCCAGGTTCAGGCTATTTTTGCTTGCCCTTCAGGTCAGTGACTCAATCTCCCCCATAGAACAAGAGCCCTGTGGTGAAAGCCAAAAATAGACTGGAGATGCAAAAATGGGAATAAGAGTGATTCAGATACAGCTTGTCAACCAGTCCAGCAAAAGGATGGAGAAAAACCCTACCCAGAACGGAGATAAGATTATAGTATATCTGCTCAGGAAGGGAACTTCTAGGGCTTCCATGTGAGGTAAGAGGCACATACTTTTGTAACCCATGGGCTTAAGGAGTGCATGGGTTCCCAGACACCATCGATATACTCCAGCCGTCTCCTCACCTCTCCCAGTCTCCGAATCTCATGCTGCTTCTTGGGCCTGACATGTTTCCGGAAGGGGGCCATCAGTCGGGAGCTCTGGCTGGGATTCTCCAGGAACTCTGAGGGGGTTTGAAAGCCAGGCGTCCGGATAAAGGCCAGGGCATAGGCTGTGGACTTCAGGGCCAGCAGGGTGAGAGGCCACACCGACCTGTACCTGAGATAGTCCAGCCCAGGCCACCAGTGAATTGCCCTATCACATTCCCATGGCACCAGTTTACAACCCAGGAACCCAGGAAGAGCTTATGAGGCTCTCTGAGCAATACCTTGTTGCAGGACCCAGAGCCTTGGGTTCCCCAGCACAGGACCCCTTTAGCCCATACCTGACCACCTCCCCTTCCCCTGGCATCCCCAATAGCAGTGTGGCCAGCTGTGGTGGGTTCAGTCCATCCAGTGCTTCCTGCCATGAGCAAGGGAGTGTGTCCCATAGGTTGTCTGTGAAAAATTCCTGCAGGAAAAAGGAAAAAGCAATCAGCAAGATACTATCTTCTATCATTCCCATTCTCCTCTGCTCTCCTCTCCCTGGCAATAACCTGTTGTTGTATGTGCTGAACATTTGTGTATTTTTGCTCATTGATTTATTTCACCATAAATTCTGGGGCTAAGTGGGAGTGCAGGCCCAAACCTACAATCCCAGCAATTTGGGTGGCTGAGGCAGGAGAATTACAAGTTTGGGGCCAGCCTTAGCAGCTTAGTGAGAGCTTGCCTCAAAATTAAAAAAAGAAGACTGGGGATGTAGCTCAATGATAGAGTACTATAACCATAAATCTCACCATTATGTACAACTATAATGCACCAATTTAAAAATGGAAAAAAGAAATAACTTGTTTCATTTTAAAAAATAGTAGAGTATACTTGGGTTCAATCTCTAGTACCACAAAATTAATTAACTAATGAATTCTGGGGCTTTGTTTGGGTCATGTACCAAGTTCCTAATCTAAGCTCAGAAAACATAGCAGTAAAGCAGAGACAAGATTCTCGCTTTTGCAGAATTTACTACCTCCTTCTAGCACTGTTACCCCATATGGCCACTGGCTGCAACCAGCAAATACCTCCTACTCTTTGAAATCAGCTCTTTTCTCAAGCCTGCTCCAGTTCCCTCAACTCCCAGGTAGTTGACCTGGGCGCAGTAGCACACACATGTAATCCTAGCAATGTGGGAGTCTGAGGAAGAAGAATTGCAAGTTCAAGGCCAGCCTCAGCAACTTGAAGATACCTTGTCTTAACATAAAAAATAAAAAGTAAAAAGGATTGGGGATGTAGCTTAGTGGCAAAGCACTCCCCAGTTCCCCCTCCCCAATTTTTTTTTAAAAGGGAGAAAAAAAATGACTCTGACATAGTTGGTTTTTTTTTCTTTTGGTACTGGCGATTGAACCCAATGGTGTTTTATCAGAGCTACATCCCCAACCCCTCCCCCCTTTTATCTTTTTTTTTTTTTTTTTTTTTTTTTTTTTTTGGTACCGGGGATTGAACTCAGGGGCACTCAACCCCTGAGCCACATCCCCAGCCCTATTTTGTGTTTTATGTAGAGACAGGGTCTCACTGAGTTGCTTAGTGCCTCGCCATTGCTGAGGCTGGCTTTGAACTCGCGATTCTCCTGTCTCAGCCTCCCTAAGTGCTGGGATTACAAGC